>OY720446.1:0-201752 GCA_963082915.1 Dolichopus griseipennis | reverse complement strand
AGTCGATGACATCAATTTTTATTTGTCTTTTTTTTTTTGGATTAAAATAAAATAAAAAAAAAAACAAAAGAAAAAAAATGCTTTAAGAATATAAATACAAATGATTACCTAGTATTATTTATTCTAATTAAAAACAAAACATAACAATTTTTTGATGGAAATAAATTTTTTGATAATTTAAATATCCCGTAGTTAGTACCTCCATATACTTTCAAAATTAATTCTAAAAACAAATCAAAAAAAAAAAAAAACCAAAGTACAAACAAATTTGAAATTTTAAAGGTTATTTTAATAATTAAGTAATTTTATTTCTTCTCTAAGTATATTTTAATAATTGAATTATTTATGTAATAAGGTTAATTCCATTAAATATGTATATTTAAAATAACAGCTAATAAAAATCATAACTGGTAAATCGATAATAAAATACATTTTTTGCCGTTGTTACCAGATGTTACTTTTATATTTGAAAAAAATTTAACTGATTGCCATGAATAATTTTATGTACTTATATCTAATGCTAAAAAGAAGTTGAAACAGAAATAGAAATGCCCTATACAGATTTTGCATTATAACAATTCTGTGGAAAATCTCCAAAACTTGATAACCGTAATTTTTCCCTTTTTGAGATAACATTTGAAGTGGACTGTTTAACATCAAATCTTTGCACTGCCAAAAATAAATAAGCGTTTATTTAATTAAAAATCCCTCAAATGGTTATTAATAATGTTTTAAATAAACATTTTGTGTCACAAAATATTTTTAAAAATTTTCAAACACGTTTATTGAAAAACTGTAATTTTGCGGTTATCAAGTTTTGGATATTTTCCACAGAATTTAAATACGATAAAAGATTTTCTGATCTTTATTTAGGAGAGGCTGGAGCTATAAAAAAAATTTCTAAATTCATTTATATACATACCTATAATAATATTTATATATATAAAACCGTAGTTAAAAAATTTCATTCAGGCAAATAAATTTTGATCTAACTAACAAATACCTTTTACATAAAAATTTATTAAAATCAAAAAACCAATATTGGAAAAAAATTAAACCAGAAAACAATTTTTGATTTATATGAAAATTTTTTTATCTATTGTTACAACTCGCAGATGATCTTAATATTTTATACATATAAGGCATTTGGTTAGATTAAAATTTATTTAGAGTTGTCTGGTCTGGGTAAATCCAATACTAAGTAGCATTATCTACTGAAGAGTCCAATAGTGTGTTGGATGAACGAAACACTACAATTTGATTAAATTAATTTAATTTAATTTAAAAAAAAAAAAAAAAAGAACCATGTTTAAATGCATTCTCTAATAAATTTAATTATTTTTGTAAAAATCTAAAGGTGGAAATTTTTTGAATATTAAATATATTTTAATAACACTTAACTTATAAATAAGTGAGTTTACGGTATTTCAAAACATAAAAATAAAAATAATATATATTTTTGTTTTTATTATTTGTTTATTACCTATCAAATATTATATTATGTACAAGGAAAAATTAATATGTTAAGCAAGTAGGTATCTTATATTTACATATAATATAGCAAATACATAATATAAACACATATTAAACAAAAATATTTTGTATTTGATATTATTGTTCAGCACGTGAACTTCAATAAAACCATGTGCGATTATTTAACTAAATAACAAAAAAAAAATGAAAAACGACAACAAACCACCCAACCACACAGAATAATTGGAGACAAAATAAAACTTTAGAAACAGGCACTCAGTTATAAAAAAATAGTATAGTTTATGTATAGATATTTTAATAATTTTATATAAATTTAAAAAAAAATATACCTTTACTTAAAGATTTTTATATATTTTTCATATATAAACATAATATTTAATTATTTAGGTATAAATATCAAATATCAATTAAATATTTCAAATATAAAAAGAGATTCCAGTTTGCTTATTATCCATCTGCTTATAATATAGTTGACTGCTGTTTTGCACGAAAATTTTTTCTGAATCCGGATTGGTATTTTTAATACATAAGATGATTTTGTTCCATGATGTAGTGCTCCAATTTTTGTTTAAAATCTCTTTCCAAAATTTTTTCGCATGTAGCATATAAATTGGGCGAAATTTCTCACATTTGCTTGATTTTGATATTTTTCAATCGGAGTTCCCCCATTGTTATTTTCCACTTTGCTGGGAACTTTCCTATTTCTAGTGACTTATAATATTGATCACAGCATTTCCCACGACGTTTTCCAGTTGTTTGTAATAATTTTTAACGAAACATTATTAAGGTATGGTTTTTTATTAAGGTATTTTACATATATTTTTAAGCTATTGTAGATTTATTGTACTAAATTAAAAATTTGACTTCGCCATTTTTATTTGGTTGGAATATTACACCTGTTCTATCGCGTCTCTTATTGACCTAATACTATTTTATAAAGTATTTATTAAATCGAGCAGCTATTTGGTATTTTTCTTTATATATTTTTGGTTAAAAACCACATTTTTTATCACAGGTTTGCTTATTTTCAATACTAAGTCTTTTATGCTTGTCCAAATTTGATTTTTAGCATTGCTTATTCTCTTACTAAAAAATTCATTTATTTCATTTTCAATTTTTGTCTTATATAGGTTTCTAGTTACTTTGTAATTTCTCCACACCACGTTCGTATTCCGTGTTCATTATTTACATATCTTATATATCCAATATTTGGCGATGTTTTATTTTTTTTTATATTTTTATTTCTCTATTAAACCATTACATTATTTCTTTCATTGATTGTTTTTTTTTTTTTTTGAAATTTCTCAACTGTATTTTTCTAGGTTTTTATGAAGATTATAAACATTAAGTTACTTATCGACATCTAAGTTACTTAATATTTTAATGTCTTGCTTTTGATTCTTGCTAAGTAGGCATCCAATATTTTGAGTCCTTGGTTTTCAAAAATTGACTCCATCTTGGTCATCCTTTGGGACCAAATCGACATTGTGGATATACTGTACACAATCATCACACATAAATCTTATGAAGTTATTCTCGTCCAGGGTCTTTGCCAAGTATTGATTAAAACCCGCACATTTAGTAGCGCAGTGGAAGGAAGTTACAATATTTTTCATATAACATCCTTCTAGAACAGTTTTTTGTTCGTTTTAATCGCAAATGACTTTCAATGAGTCATTGACATGTAAGACCCAAAAAAGGGAATTATTTTTTTTTGGAACTAGAGTATACCAAAAATGTTTTTAAATGCCGCTCTTAAAGCATGACTGACAGCTTGCTTGAACTAATACTTAAATTTTAGAAAGAATTGAGAGAGTAACTTATATACTACATTTTTTCAAATTAAATTTTATCAACAATTATTTTATTTGCTAAAATAAAATAAATGTGATAAGTTTTCTATATTTACCAAATCAAAAAAAAAACTTTCAATATACCTAGGTATCATGTTCAAAATTCATTTGTCATTTTTTTCCTATCAGTAATCTAATTTAGTATGAAATAGGAATATTAAGAGAAGTGTACTCAAAACGATGATCTAATTTTCAGCACACACAAAAAAATCATATGTATTGAAATACATTTTGCGTATGTATTAACTATGTATTTATACAATTTATTACATAAATGTTATGTATATTAAGACATTGTATAATAAAAGAAAATGAAAGCTAAAAGTCAACAACTTTAAAAAGGAAAATATAAAGCCTAACTTTCAAAGAAAAAAAAATTTACGGAAATACTATAATTGGTAGAACAAAAAAAAATTAATACAAACTACATATCTACTATAACTTCACAAATTGGATTTTATTTGTGGATCCATTGAAATAATATGAGTTCTATGTCAACTTGTTTTCATTTTTGATAATTAGGCCAAAACTAATAACCAAATTTAATGGAATTTTTTATAGCTACATATCAAAATTGCATGAAAGTTAATCTAGAGATACATACATAGCTATGTATTTCCTTTGTAACTATGTGCTTATATATCTTTAATTTAAATAGGGGGATCACTTACATTTTTTATATCCTTTCATCCTTATTATAGTTCTATAACATGCATATCCTTCACAGGTATTTTAAATTTTTTAGTAATTTAAATAGTTAACTATTTTACAAAATTAAAAAAATGTTTTTTTTTTGTTTTTTAATTGCGAACTACTCAACAGTTAGGCTATAATAAGCCTGTTTATATCTTGAAATATAAAAAAATGTACTTGTAATATTATTATTAGTATTATAAATTAATACATAGATAGTATACTAGAACTTATAACAGTTAGAAACGTCTTATAGATTTTTAATAGATTTTTAATTGATACAATGATATGTAATTATAATATTATATTTAAATTATAAGATATTCCTGTATCTGTGAGTTATACTTATTATCTAATTAAATCATTTGTTTCTATATTATATTTGTTTATATTTCTTATTTATATATTAATTTATTTTTTATTATTAATATGGAATTATTAATTATTTGTTAAGGCATTAATTTTAATCTAATAATGAATTGTAGCTGAGTCAAGTCGAAAACTAAATAAGTTATATTATATTTTTACATGTATTCGAAGCCGAGCCTCTCAAATGAAAGATCGATATCATAACCACTGTGCCTGTCCAGACAATATGAGTAGAAGAAATCCGTTGGTTTTATTTTTTTTATTTTATAAATAATTTTAAAGAGAATATTTTCTATAAATGAAGTCTTTTGGAATCAATCAACATTCATAAGTTAAGCTGTTTTTATAAATTTTTAAGAATTTTCATAAAAAAATTTTTTTTACATCGATTAATATAAATATTAAAATAAACAAAGTAACAAATCCTGATTTTAAGTATGTATATAAATATTCGTTTTGAAAGTTACAGAGAGATTTTTAATTTTGACAATTTCGATAATATTCATCTTATACTTTGCTGAGAACATATTGCTGCCCTTTAAAAAATCTATTGATTGAGTTTTTAAATACCTGATACACTTCGTTATTCAGCAGAATTTTGAAGCTATTTTACCGATTTTCAGATTTAAAATTAGCTGAAGCGTAATTTTACATTATCTAAAAAGAAGTATGAAATCTTTTTCTAGAACAATAACCCTTAGCTAAAAATTAATATAATAATTAATTAGGCACATCATGTTTAAAAGAATTGAACTGATAGAAGAAGAATATATGTACTAATAAAAATCTCAAATTTGTTAATTTATTTAAAAAATTTATTTAAAGTTAAAGTTCCACAACCAATCTTTTTTAATACTAATTTAAATTTCATAAAATTACATAAAATTTTTATAAATAATAAAATTTTTGAATTATGACAGTCTATTGTATTTTAATATATATATTACCTTTTATGATTTTGTGTTAAAATTTGAAAAAAAACGGAGTATATCTAACAAAAAATAGTTTTGCTGATTGTATTGATAAAGTTAATTTTTTCGTGAATAATAAACTAAATGCCAGCCCTTTTTTATTTAATATTTCAAGTAATAGTAGGATTTTATGCAGCCTAGCATGAATATTAATATTATATGAGCATTGTATCTAAATTTTATTTAGTGATGATGTCATTTTATTTAAAATATATTAAGTAGGTAGTTGTGATTTTTTTATTATACAAAAATATTAACTGGGTTTAGTTTTATTTGTTATTATTGGGTTTTTATATTTTTATTTACAATTTGTAAATATCTAAGGTTTATGAAATGAAGAATTTAAATTTAAGATAATAATTTAAAAAAAAAAACTTTTAAACTCCCTAAATTCTTTGAAATATCTTGCACATGTTACTTAACAACCAAAGTTGGTTTGTTAAGTGCTAAGTGCTAATGTATGATAAGTGCTAGCAATGTGAAAAGGATTATTTATTGTGAACATAAACACTTGTTTGGGTCTAATGACAAAACTTTATACGTAGGTACAAATTTAACATGCTAAATTTATATAATTACTATTCTTGTCATTGTTTTAAAAATTTAAATCTTACAAAAATTTAAGATTTTTAAAATTATATTGCCAATAAGTAAATAACTAAAAAATTATCAAAATCCACATTAAGTTAATCAATGAAAATAATGATAAAAAAAATTAGAAAATATTTTTTCCGTAACGAATATAATTATTTTATACAAAAAATGTATGAGAATCATATAAAATAGCTACACAATATTTATTTAAATGGTTACTTTTGAAAAAAAAATAGAATTTTAATAGTTTTTACTTTTTGTGATGAAATATGCTAGACAAGTTTAGTGTTCTAAGAAATTAAATGTTTCTAGTCATGGTCATTTTATATTTAACATATATATTTAATTTTGCTGCTTTACAAATAAGAAACTTGAAGTAAGAGTAATTATTCTGCTTTAAATTAACATTGAAAGACAAATTTAAAAAAAAAAAATGTAGACCGCGTTTTAGTTGAATTTCAACACATATTTATAATTGAAATAACTTTTTTTTAATAGTACCTACATCATGAACTTTTAAAAAATCTAAAGAAAATATAAGATGTGGTTTCAAATTATATGAATTCACTAATATATATTATAGAAACTAAATTACAAAAATCTTTAATCCAACATACAAGATCTTGTTCGAATTTTTTACGAGAAACTAATTTAAAAAATTTATGTTTATGAATTCACTGCATTTAACCTATATACTTAATAATAATCAAGTTCATTATAATATAAGTTCGTTTTATTTATTGTCCGTAAGGGACTTTATTTTTGAATATTCAGCAATTTAATATAAAAGAACTTTTAAAAAATCTAAAGAAAATAATCAATTCATTTATAGGTACATAAACGAATTAGGTGATATTTACCATAAAAAATAATTAACATAAGATAAATATTATAATTTAAATGGTAAATTTAATAACCTACATTATTTTATTTAAAAAAGTTATATTATAATGTATTCAAACATTTAATAACTTTAAGCAACCTCCAAAAAAATAAACATAATATAGAAATTTTACCTCCAAAAAAAAAAAAAAAAAGAAAAAATAAAATATGAAATAATAAGAATAAAATGTGGATACCTAAATACATAAGAAATCTATTTCAAAACTACACTACGTCATCTCTCCATAAATAAAATATTACATAATATAAAAATATAAAATACACATTTGTATATAATATATATATATACCAAGGTTACCAAAATTTTTAGTATGTTTATTTTATATATAAATTTTTTTTGCTTGTTTGTCACAATCTCGCATTCTTTAAGTAAAAAAGGGAACCCTAAAATATATCAAAATATATAAGACATATAGATAAAGATACAAATTGAACATTTTAATAAACTGGTTAGTTTGATTATCAAATAAGTATATTTAAATGCGCTTAAGACATATATTTACCTTCTTTTTATCATAATAAGTAGTATCAGATTTAGAATAAATGTTTTTATAAGCGTTTTTTATTTATGTTGGCATCTAATATTAAATATATAAATTAATTGCTAACAGACAAAATCTGAAATATGTACCTACCTACTTCAATATTATTTATGTATGGTCACATTAAAAATATTTTTAATAAGATCAACCTTTTAATTAAGATAAAACATAATATTTTATTAATAAAGTGATTATTAGAATGTACTTGGATTTACTTTTGGTATCTATTAAATAATACAATTACAATTTTGAAGGCGACAGCGCAGGAATCAAAAGTTAATTTTAATATCTATCAAATATTTTTGTGATTTAACATAGTTATAAGAATGACTCAAACTATTAATGTTTAAATAAGTAAATTCGTGTAAAAATTTAATTATTTATTTTACAATTCACATGATTATGACCAATAATAGAAATTAAATTTATTTTTCAAAATATTTTCCACTAAAATAAAACATAACCTTTAAAATTTATGATTAACTGTTTCGTTTTTAATTTAATTGAAAGAAATTTTATTCAAATTCTTATGTATAGAAATAAATATTAAATACATAATATTTTTATATGACATTAATGCATGTGCATATATAAAATTGCATATACACAAGTCACCACACCATCAATTTAGATTTTAAGAGAGTATATAAGGAATAATTGTATTTTTGCCGGCAAAAATTAATTTATGTGTCTTTACATTTGTGCTCAATTTTTTAATATGAATATTTGCACCCATAAATTTCCTTTTTTTTAATTAAAGGTTATGTTCAATTTGTATTTAATAAGGCAAAATTAAATCTTAAAAAACTCATTTTATGATATGTATAGAAATATAAATTTGTGTATACTAAATATCTTACCTTGTTTTTAGTTCATCATTTTCTTCCCATAGTCTTTTTGTATCAATTTCAAGTTTGGCCTTTTCTTTAGCTGTTTCATCTAGCAATTTACGAGCATCTGATAATTCATGTTCATACATAGATTTAACATTTGATGTTTCTCGTGTTATATTTTCTCTTATGGTTTGTACTTCAATAATAAGACGTGAATTTTCTGTTTCTAAAGTCCTAACACGATCAATATAACATGCCAAACGATCATTTAGGTTTTGTAATTCAGCTTTCTCAGCTAAACGTGAATGGCGAGTTGGGCTTAAAGGACTTCTGGAACGTTGGCCTGGTGGTGTTGTAAAATTTTCATTCCAAGAATCACGTGCCATACTTGAAGCTTTTTTAGATTTTGATGCCATTTTAATTTTTAACAAAAACCTTAATTTTTTTTTATTTTTTTTTTAAATCTTTTAACTTAATTTTATCGATAATTTTTTTTTTAATTTGTTAATATTTATTCTTGTTTTTCTTATAGGTTTTCAAAAATATATTTTTAAAATCTTTTTAAACACTGAATGTGTATGAATAATATAATTTTTAACAATCGAATTAGAAAATAAAAAATAACAATTTTAAATCTTTTTGGGGGAGGGAAAAATAAGAATATAAAACAAAACTTTACACTTTTTACTTGTACTTAATTAAACACAACTGAACGCGACGAAAGCACCGTACCAATTAATTTATAAAAATTTTTTAATCAATATCAAAGTATTGTGTGTGTATGGTAAAACAAAATTTCATGCTCAATCCTCCTCTTCCCCTCAAACATCAAAACGATTTTCATCAAAAAATTTCTTATTCAATTTTTGAAGTTTTGTTTCTCTTTTTTTTTCATGTGACTGGTGAGTGGTGGGTGAGCGGGGCAGAGTTGCCAGATTTTCCTTGAGAGAATTTACTGATTCTATAGGAAATTGAACAAATTCTAATAAAAAATTCATAATAAACTAAAACTTGACAGCACGTAGAACTATTCTATAGGCGTTTTTTTTTTGAAATTAGAGCATGAACTGTCAAAAAAATATCGTGTTTTTTTTTTTGGCTCTGAGCGCTCAGAGCATATGATGCGTGTTTTTTTTTTTTTTAAGTCAGAGCGTGCTCTACGTGCTCAGTGTTTGTTTTTTAAAATCAGATCGTGATATACGTGCTCAATGGAAATATATCGAGCACGGCTGAACAAGGTTAAATACAAAACAAAGACATTTTGGCATTTGTTTAAGATTACTTGTAAAATAAAAGTCATTTTAAGTTATCCATTTTTAATTTAATTTTAATAATTTAACTTAATTTTTTGACAATTTAAAACGTAACTAAAATAAAAATCACAATTTTTTCAAATCGTGTATTTTTATTAAATCTGAACGTTATAAGCGCACATGCTCTGCTCAGAGTGTATTCGTTTTATTCAAAGCGGGTTCAGATATATATGTGCTCAGACTTAAAAAAAAAATGTTTAAAGAGTTTTACGGGCTGTCAATTTTTTGATAATTTTTATTTATTGATTAGACAAAAGTATAATTTTTATTTAAATGTACTTACATTTGGTACGATTTTAGTGTTAAAGAACAATAACATTATAATAATTGTCATTTTATGAAACACCAAAAAATTGGACTGCACTATACTAAAAAAGTTTTACTATGCTGAATAACAAACAACTATAATAAATATAGCATTCTTTATGCTAAAATGGTAACACTACGGAGCTGACTTGTGTAGCAACTACCAGGGTTGCCAAAAGCACTTTAATCTAAAATTTGAAAAAAACAAGTTACTAATAGTGCCAAAACTAAAATTATAGTATATATATATATAAACAACTTTTATTTCAATTAAAATAACATTTATTATAAATACTTCAATACAAATAAAATAACAATTATAAAATTATAAATTAAAAAGTTTTATTATAACAGATTAATAAAATTCATTATTTTTTTCTGTTAAAAAAAATAATCCTAATTATGTTGTGTTTTTTCTGCTTAAAATTTCTTTAGTTTTTTTTCGCAATCTCTTATTAAAAAGTCATTACTCCAATAGAAATTGCAAAAAGCTTTTTTTTTCTTTAAATCGGAGCATAGACCTGAGCACGCTCTTAGCAGAGGACGAAGAGAGTACGCTTAGAGCGTTCAGATTTAATAAAATAACACGATATGAAAAAACTGCCATTTTTATTTTAGTTACGTTTTAAATTGTCAAAAAATTAAATTAAAAAAAAGTAAGTTAAAAATAAACAAAACATTTTGACTCTTATGGTGACTTCATATTTGGCGATGTGGTGTTGAGTTATGACGGTTGAAAAATAATAATTTTATAAAATATATGTACAATAAAATTAAAAAAACAAATTTAAAATGTGTGTTCTAAAAACTACCAGTAAAAAATTAATTGAAAATGTGAGCCAAAAAATCAATTTGAAACTTTAAAAATGTGAGTAAATAAAAGTAGTAAAAAATAAAAAAGTAATTAAAAATGTTATCGTCAAAAATTCGCTGGTCTCCATTAAAATCCATTCGTGGCAACAAAGATTGCTAAGTCGGTAGATTTAACGACAAAATCAACAAATTGGCAGCCCTGGCAACTAGGCATTAGCACTAAGCAGAGCTATAGTTCCTAATCCAATAGTATGCATATTAGCGAGTTTTTAAACTACACACATAAATAATCCTTGAACAGAAAAGTACAGGTTTTGGTTTTTTAGAACAATGTTTTTATTTTCCCTATATTACAATCACAAATTAATATTTAAATTTACTTTTCTTTTTTGTCCTTTAATTTTAAGGACTGTTCAAATTTTTGAAAATGTTCATCTACTTTTTTATCAGCTTCATCAAAGATTTGTTCTACACTTTTTACTTCTGGTATATAAAACTGTAACATGTTTTGTACACCGTTTTTAAGTGTTATCACTGAACTAGGACAAGAAGAACACGATCCTTGCAATTTTAGTTTTACAATTCCATCAATAAATTCTACAAATGTTATATCACCGCCATCCTCCTGTACAGTTGGTCTTATTCGCATATCCAATAGCTCTTTAATCATCATTACAGTTTCATTGTCTTCCTCAGTTATTTGAGCATTTCCATTCGATTTCACTTCATTCAATATTGGCAGACCACCAGAAAAGAAATCCATTATCACTGCAAATAATTCAGGCTTTAAGATATTCCAATCCGCATCTTCAATTTTTGTTATGGTAATAAAATCTGCGGCGAAAAACACTCCGTTAACACCTTCAATTTGAAAAAGCAATTTGGCTAAAGGACTTTCTTTAGCTTTTTGGATAGTAGGAAAATCAATTGTTTTTCCTTTGCCGAGAACTTCAATACCGGGTATAAACTTTAAACTATTTGGATTTGGTGTATCTTGAGTTTGAATAAACATGTTTCTTTTTTGAAGATCTTTATTATATCTTAGGCTTAAAAAACCATTTAATTCTAATTTAGTGCCTAAGTTTACTCCTCTCATAGAAAACGATTTTATTCCAATGCGTTGTATGTTTGTTTTTAGAAATAAAGGCAAAAAAATAGCCCTTTTTAGAAACGGCATATTTAAATTTTATATTTTGCAAAAAAAAATTTTATTTTTAAAATAAAATGATTTATAACTTCAATATTTACTAAAAATATAATTATTTTTATATAAAAAACTATAAATAAAAAATTTAAAGGTACGGTCGGTTCACTTAGAAAAAAAAGATTTTGTGTTCATTATTTGTTGTAACCTGTTCTAAGTTAGACGTTTTTATTTTTACTTTTTTTTTTGACAATTGTTTATTTATTTTTATTTGTTTTTCAGGTAAAATGGCGTTAGAAAATTTTATAACTTTAAGAAAAGTGAAAAATCAATAATGTTATAAAAAAAAATTGAGACCGTTAAAAATTTTCAAAAATATGAAAAAAAAATAATAAAAATCTGGAAATTAAATAAATTAGATAACCAAATATTTTTTAATTTGTAAAACTGTACGTGTAGAACAAAAAAGCGTTCATTTCCAAAGTTTTTTACGTTTAATTGTTTGTTTTTCAGGCCTAGTCTGTTCTGCCCTTACCACCTCATAGTACAAACTATGGCCTAATCAGGCCTAATCTGTTCTGCCCTTACACCTCATAGAACAAACCTCATAGTACGTGCATAAACTCCAAAGTTTTGTTGATTACCTTGTACAAAATCAACTAAAATGCCAAGTGTTCACAAACCTTTTTTGAAAAGTATGTACCTAAGGACTTGACGTATTTATAAATTTTTTAAAAATAATATAGCGAATTTTAAAAAAAAATTTAAAAAAAAAATTATTTTAGATATTTTTTTATATTCATTTTTTTTTAATTTTTCAACCATCTTTAATAAAAAAAAATATTTTATTTGTACTTTTTATATGAGAATTGACAAAGATAAGAAAACAAACAAAAATTGACAACTCTTGGACGAAAGTAATTTTTAGGTGAATTTCAGTGAGCTGATCTTCATAGATAAATTTTTGAAAAATATATACAAAATCAAGAAAAATAAAAGACAGAACCTATAAAATTTTCAAAATCTTCTCATTTTCTCAAAATCTAGAACTTATGAACGTACTATAAAAAATTTATATTTTGTAATATTCGAAACCTATAATGTCTTGGGCACAATGAGCGCAGGCAACACACAGCCGTCAAGTTGCAGAACTCAAACGTCAATTAACTTAACAATACCCCTAACTATAATAGTCATATGAAGTCATATGATATCATATGATTTTGTACGATTATATGACTTATCATATAACTGACTATTATAGCCATAATTCGAAATCATTTGTCAAGTCACAGGCATACGAAAACCCCTAACTATAATAGACGTATGATGTCATACGAACTTTCGATAAATATTCGATATGATTACCTATGATATACAAAATCATAACCCTAATATTAGTTTTATTTATATTTTAGGAGAAAACATATTTACATAAAAAAGTAAGATAAATTTTCATTTACTTTTAACTTTGAAGTATGTATTTAAAAGTTTCTTTTATATTTCACTTTCAAAATGAAATGAATCGCGGAGAAACTAGTAAATACATTCAAACGGTACACGTACCAATTTTTGAAATTTGTCTGAAAATTTTTTCTCTATTGTCATTCTAGTACTAGTAATTCTATGGTTCTGTTGCATTTTGGACAACTTTTTGTTGTTGTTGTTTTTTTTTTATTTTGACAATTGCATATAAAATTTTATTTGATTTCTAGCTAAAATTACGATAGAGAATTTTAAGAAAAGTGGAAAATGAATAATTTTAATACATTAAAAATGTTTATAAAAAGACAAAATTTAAACAAATAACATAAAAATCTGGAAATTTAGTAAAATAGATAGACAAATTTCTGAAAATTGATAATGTAGAACAGAAAAGTACAAAAAAGCCTCAATTAGTTTTTGTGTTGTAAGTTGTTCTAGGTATTGTAGTCCTCAAGTGTTTCAGGTTTAAAGCAAAGTTTACTTTTTAAAAAAAAAAAAGACGAAAAGTTAAAACGAGGCAAAATATACAAAAATCAATTTACGCTATGAACAAAAATAAGACGAAAAGTTAAAACTAAAAAAAAAATATAATATTCAATTAGTTTGACATGTATAGAAAATATTTAAAAGATGTCTATATAACACATACAAAACCAAGAAATTTTATCTCATTTCATCTTTCACATATTTTCTATTGTTCACTCTTTCTAGCTTAGTTTTTAATTCATTCCAGCCAGTATTATTTTAATAAACAATACAAATGCTTATAATGAAAATAACAACAAAGTTTCAACTCAGCCTTGCCACAAAAGTTAATTAACTTTTAACTTCTGCGTTGCACTGACAGCTAAATGTTTTGTCAGCCATTTATATTTATTATTATCTTTCAGTTTGAAATTGAAGAATATAGTACATAAAAATTAGTAAATTAAATTTCATTCGATTCACTGATAGACTTTACAAAATTTAACTTTAAAACTTTGCATTGTGCTTAAAAAATTTGATAGTTACGTTTTTTTGACATTTTACAACTACGATGCTGCGCCGTGACTGCGATCATTGTGGCCATGCCACATTAAACCATTATGGTTTAAATTATATAATTAATCGTAATAAACAGATCTAGTATTTCAAACAAGGCCATTGTTTTCAATAGCATTTGTGACGTGTTGCTTTTGCAAAAAAAAAACCATTTATAGTATGTTCATAAACCCCAAAATTGTATAAGGAGCATAGATTTGAGCACGTTCTGAGCTCACTCTGATTAGAACATGAACAGAGTACGCTAAGAGCGTTCTGTTTTAAAAAAAAAAAACACGGTTTGAAGATTCTGTCATTTTTATTTTAGTTACTTTTTAAATAGTCAAAAAATTAAATTAAATTAAATTAAAAAAAGATAACTTAAAATAAACAATACATTTTGACATTTATTTTGCAAGTAAAAACAAATTTTAAGCAGAAATTTAATTTAGAATAAGCAGAAAGTACAAGATGTGCAAGAAAATGTTAGGAAAGTGCAAGAAAATGTTAGGAAAAACGGTGTCCAGCTAGTTGAATAGAAACAAAGGATAGATGAATCGTTGAGTAGGAATGAGAACGAAATCAAATTACTTCTTGAAGCAATTGAAGATAGGCATTAAGAAAGATTAAAAGAAATAAAAAAAAATCAACAAATATCGGGGAGATAAAAAAACTTAATAAATATGCCGAAGTTTGTAAAAAAGCTGTGGATAATAAAGATGATAAAGATTTAAAAAATAGCAAGAACAGAATGATAATACAGCAAAAAAAAGAGGAAAAAAATAAGGGTAAAAGAAAAAAAGATATAAAGGAAAATATTGACTTGAGTAGTATGGAAGTAAGTATAAATAATGTGTACGAAAAAAATAATGGTACTATATCTATATGCGGTGACAGTGAAAACTCAGCGGAGACACTGAAACAGGAGTTGTCGACAAAGTTGGAAGAAGAATATAAGATTGTAATCCCAGAACTAGAATACCCAAGGATACTGGTAGGCTACCATGTATTGCTACTTACGCTAGACGTAAGTAGCATGAGAAAAAATGACACCATGTAGAGCGCATATAGGAAATTTGCGCATTCGTAAACAGCAACTTTGGAACCATGGTGTGCTACTTGCGAAAATTTTTGACGTTTATTTTACTTTTTTCATTCGCTTGATAATTTGTTTGCGAAGGAGGTGTAATTTTTTAGTTTTTAACAATTAGTTAGTAGTTTTTAATAAACATGTAAGTATATACATACAATATATGTCATTTATAGAATTTATGATAATTAAAGTTCTATGTTTAAGCACAAATTACTTTAACTATACTTTGTTTCAAGGTCGATTAAAATCTCCGAAAAATAAAGATTGAGTCATCCTCATGTATATCCGAAATAATATTGTGATAGACATTGTAAAATTCAGAATATGAGGAATTGTTTAAGCACGGAGGAAAATAAACAATACTATAAATTATTCGTACCTACTTTAATAAATTGGTGATCAAAGGAATTATGTATACCGGTAGATATTGGTACACTAAATAAGTACTTATTTACAGCAAGGAGTACACCACCCCTTCGCGGAACTATTTACAGAACGATAATCACGATCCTTTTTGTATATGAATCAATTACCATCAAGAATTTCTTCGTTCTTAAACGAATCATTGAGCAATATTTCTAATTTATTGAAATTACATCACTTAGCATTAACATAAAGCTTTTTTAGCTTGCCTCTCATAGCACTTCAGTTATGGTAAAATATACTGATGTTATTGATATTGTCAGTAGATTGAGAGCCTTTTTTAAATTTGGTAACATTAGATAATAAAATGAAATTTGAGTTCGGTACGTGTCTAGGATGATTATTTCTTGTTTGGATGAAAAAACTTGTTATAGTTTTCGCGAGATTGGTACAAATGATTGTAATAGTCACTATCACAATGACTACGAAAAGCTTTAAGGTCCTCATCGACATCTCCAGTAAAGCCGATATTTTCATGAAATCTGAGATAAAGACTATAAAAATCTTTATAATTGGTTGAAGACCCTAATTGTGAATAAGAACTGATAAGTGAGTCGTAGTTTTGCCTTCTAAACGCGATTATGCGAATCATTATGTAGATAAGAAAGGAAAAGTCTCACATTATAAAAAATTTTTCCTTCTCTGAATCTAGACAGTGCGTATCTACAATCTTCAGTTAATGATTAGCTTTGTCGTTCTAATAACTGGAGGTATGAGCGCATCATGAGCGAGCTTGTTATGGCTAATTAAAATATGTTGATTGCTGTTATTATTATTATGATGATTATTATTATTATTAATATTATTATTATTGTTATTATTGTTACTATTATTATTATTATGAATATTATTATTTATTATATTATTTTATTATATATATATTTTCTTTATTGTCGTTATTATTATCATTACTAGTATCATAATTAATGTTATTATTATTAAAATTGCTAATATTCTTATTATCGTTGTTGTTATTGTTGATAGTATTATGAGTATTGTTACTAATGTTATTACTATTAATTTTAACACTGGATAACTAGATTATATTTTATAAATAAAGAATAAGAATTTATTCTAGATTTTTCAGAAAAATTTTATAAAGATAAAAATTATACGTATTTATTTTTCTAAAATATTTCAAAATCTTTTTACAAACTAAAATATTTATTTGAATTGCTTAGTATATTTTTTAGCATATTTTTTAGCACATTTTCAAAAAATTTTGATAAATTGTGCTTATTAGTTTCACTATGTCCTTTTTTTTTTTTTTTTTTTATTTGATTTTTGTTCTTATTTATTTTATTTTTTAACTATTGTTCTTAACAAAAACACTATAAAAAAATATAAAAATTTTCGATACACTTAACTGAATGTAAATTAAAATAAAAAAAGAAATAGTCAGTCAGTGCTGAATTTAATGAGAAGTCCATAAGTCATTTTAAAACAATTAAGCTTTTATAAGTTTTTGTTTTTTTTTTGTTTTCCTAAGCGCTAACTGTTCAACTTTTAGGCTAATAAGCCCGTCTATATCGTAGGTACATGTTGGAACAGGGGGTCATTTTATATTAGTGTTATTAGAATTGGTCTTAATGAATTCCAAATACAATTTAAACATGAGATAGTACTAGGCCTTATAACCTGTAGAAACGTCTTAGATTTTCAATAGATACAATTCTATTTTTGTTTATATCGTAATATTTTGTATTTGAGTTATATGGTATTCTATATCTGTGAGTTATTTTATTCAATTAAATTATTTGTTTATATTGTTTTTATAATGTATTTTTTATTAAAGATATAATTATTGATTATTGAATGTTGAATAACAAACATCACAGAATTCAAATACAAATCATTAAATTTTAATGTAGTAATGTTTTCAATACGTTATATACCCTGCTGGAAGGACCAAAATGTTTTCACAAGAAATATTTAAGTTAAATTAAAGCGATTTAAATAAAAAAAACTCTATTATTTTTTTCTCTTTTTATAAACTCCTTTGTATTATATTTAAATTATTATTCAATTACAAATTTTATAATAATATATTAGAACCTTTTAAACTATTATGTATTAGAACCTTTACACAATTCGTTTTTTTTTCATGTTAATAAAAATTTACTAATTTCGTTTTGGAAATAAGTACTATCGATAGGTAGAAAATAATAATTTTAAATATATATCTTATAAACGAATTCAGCTTATGAAGTCTGGACAATAAGAGGTAACAAAAGCAAAAATTTTTTTTTATTTATATGTAAATTTCTGATCTATTGTTAGAACTCACAGATGACTTTAATAACTTTTTTTATAAAGGGATTTGTTAGATCAAAATTTATTTGTTTGTACTATTGATTGTCTAACACTATTAAAGGGTGGCTGATGAACTGAATTTGCTACATTAAGAAACTTAAATAACTTTTTATTAAATCCATGAAATTAATTTTTTCTTTATTCATTTTAAAAATTAAACATTTTTATTAAGTTATTTTAATTGGTTTTGTAAGTACGACATCTTATCCAAAAGTTGTTCATTACTGCTTGTAGAATATCAGCGGGAATTGCTTCAATTACCGTTCGAATTGATTGTTTTAAAGCGTTCAAATTTTTTGGTTTTCTTTTGTAAACTTTTGTTTGCAATAACCCTATAAGAAAAAATCTGGTGCAGTAAGGTTAGGAGACCTTGGAGGCCAACGGAATGTGGAGCTTCTTGAAATCAGTTAATTGCGGAATTTTTTCTGCAATTCTGTTATAACTGGTCCGGCTATGTGTGCAGTTGCACCATCTTGTTGAAACCAAACAGAGTTGAAAGTAATTCTCTTTCGGCGTAGTTCTGAATAGAAAACTCTCTCCACATCTTTAAGTAACGGTTTCCAGTGACCGTAACAGTTACACCGCCTTCTTAAAAAAAGTAAGGCCCCACAATGCACTTTGATGAAACTGCACACCACAAACGAAGTAGATGCGATTTTATTTCATGGAGTATCTGTGAGTTTAAATTACTCCATACTCTACGGTTTTGTTTATTAACATTGCCATTTAAGCCAAAATGGGCCTGGTCAGACATAAAAATGCAGTTTAGGATGTTTTCGTCCTGTTCAAAATTGCAAGCGAATCAGCAAGTCTGCTGGGTTTAGTTTTCTTGTTAGTTGCAATTTATATGGAAAAAAGTTTAAATCTCTTTGCAAATTTCTGCAGCGACTGTATGCTGATATTCATTTGAGCAAACAAATTCCTTGTCGAAACTCGGGGATTGGGGTATATGGCAGGCAGCTACAGAAGAATAGTTTCCTGCGTTCTAACTGAGGGATCCCAAAGATAAGGCCTTCTTTCGACTGTCCCATCGTTCGGCAAAGCTATTCACAGCCTCATTATTGTCTATCTGCTAAGAGGGTGCCACCAAATGTGCGTCTATATTCTCTTTTAACGCGTATTACGGACTCGAGCGCGTGAAAGCGGCCCACTATCCAAATTCTTTTTTCAATATCCCAATCCTCCATAATCTGTAATTTTATATATCAATCTGTAAGAAAAAAAAGAAATGGAGAAGATTACTCAAATGGAAAAATTTATTTTTATTGCGATTTATTTTGGTAGCAGTTTTCATCAGCCACACTTTACTACCCAATGTGTTGGATAAACGACACTCTCCCATCTATTTGAAAGTTTTTTTTTAATTCGTTCATTTAAATTTATTCTTTTAAAACTATAAGGTAAGAAGAATCTAAATCTCGAAGACTGAAAAAAGCTTAAAGTTTAATAATAAGTTACTGCCTATTTAGTTGTTAATTATTTGTCTCATTTGATGCTGTTCTTTCATTATATTTTTCAAATCGAAATATTTCAACATACTTTTGTGTTAAAAAATGAAAAATACTAAAAAAATAAAATGACATATAAGTTGTTTTAATTACCACCCGCCCCGCCCACTGCAAATAGAATATAACGTTTTACCAATAACGCAAATAGAAAGGTACAAATAATATGTCTCTTCACGAACAAAAAATTAAACTTAATTGAATTAACTTATTATTTTTGACATTTCAATTCCGTTCGTTTATATGACCCAGTTTGCTTTTTGAACCAATCAAAAAATTAGAAAAATGACATTGCCATATAAAAAGTTTGCAACACTTTGCGAACAAATGGAATAAACGAACGGAATGTACTCAGGACTAGTTTTTAAATAATTCATATAAAAAAGTCTCAATAATAATATAATTCATTTGTTTATATTAAAATAATTTTCCAATATAAACAAATAAAATTTCAAAAGCAGCTGTTTCCCAAACTAATATAACTCAATTAATTTTTTTTGTCAAAAAACATCCTCACAAGACAAACGATTCTAATTGAATTAAGTTTAATTATTTGTTCGTGAAGAGACCTAATATTTTATAGTTTTGAAAACTATGATAAATGTGAATTTGTTTTAGAAAGAAAATCTGCAAATTAATGTACTCCGGAATGAAGATTTTGACAAAACGTCACCATAACAACATAACAAAAAAACAATAACAAAATTGTATACGCTTTGTCAATTTTTAAATTTTAAAAACCCGACGTATAGTACGTCGCGTATATCGGGAGCTCCCATATAATTATATGTATTTAAAATTATTTTGACAGAAAATATACGCCGTACGTCGTCATTTAGGTAAGGCCCTTAATTATTAAAAATTTATTTAGTTTAGATTTTTATGTCAATGAAATTAAATTTAGTTAAAGTTTTATTCAACGTCATGAAAAATTAGTTTTAATAATAAGTATTACGGTGAAAACTCAGTGAAAGCTTTACATGTCTTACTTGCTTCTTACACTTTGACGTCTGCAATTAAAATACATATTTTTTTTACGTAACTACCTAGGTAGGTATAATTGGGCAAAACGAGCAAACGAATAATGTCTGCAAAATTTTGAATTACTCGCTCGTTTGCTTTTTACACTTTTGACAAATACATTTTTTAAATTCAAAATTTGTTTACATGTACTACACAACAAGTGATGTGTAGTTTTTTGTTTAGGTATATAAATAAAATTACGTAGATATATCCAATCTATAATTGGAAACAAAAAATTTTTTTACAAAAAAAAATTATAGAACGAATTTTGTTTCGAATATAACATAAATGTAACCATTTTAAAAATAAAATGTTTCAAATCTAACGAATATTTTATTTTTAAGTTTGACATAAAATAATACTTCCTTGTAAACAACCATAAACGAATTACTAATGAAATATGTCAAATTGTCTGTTTTGAAATTCTCGTTGGGTTATAGTTGCCTTAGTTTGTTTTTACGCATCTGGCAAAAATTATCATAGAAGCAAGCAAGGCATTCATTGGGGTTTCTCCTTTAAATTAAAAAAATCTAGAAAAAGTAAATTTCAATTGAAAGAGAAATTGCAACAAAAAAATAAAAAACTGAAAATACTGTTAAAAATTCTGCTACAAATTCTGCTGCTGACCGGAAATTATAAAAATATCCTAACCAAATAAGGTTGAACCATGATGGGTGAACCCTTCTAAATATGGCATAAAAATGTCAAATTGAAACCATTTCTGCAACTTAGCTATACACGATTCACCTTCACAAATTAAAGTTGACAATCTTGTTCCCACCGTGTATGACCAGCTTAAAAATGTATGCAAAGAGTGTTTTCTCTTTTCTTTTAATTAAATGTGTAAATGAAAAAGATATATAATATCATTAAAATCACGTACACGCGATGGTGGTCTCCTTCAATAATAATTTATGTTGATTACAATCGGTCGCGTTTTTTTTTTTATATAAATAATTAAGGCAAAAAAAATATACAAAAAAAAATAATAAAATAAAAGGAAAAAAAAAGTAAATTTAAAAGAAATAGTTTTTCATAGGAAAGAAAAACAAAAAATAAAAAAAAATTAATTTTCATAATATAGTTTTTAATTACATACAGTTGATGAAAAAAAAAAAAACCAAGAAAAAATTTTTTTTTAATAAAATTGTGGTTGTTTTTAACAATTTTTTTTTAGATTTGACTAAGAATTAATAGTTATGGTATTAAATTATCATATTTATTAGAACATGATACAAAAAAAAGGTCTGATATACAATACGAATGTAGAAATATTAAGAAGAAAATAATTTAATTGTGTAATGCAATATATACATATGTATTTATAAATAAAATTCATTAAGGGTTACAATTTTTTTAACAAATTTAAGTTTTGGAAAATAAGTTCTCTATATTCATATCAAGATTCAAAAAATCAAACAATTTTAAACAATTGTTATCCTTTATTTTAAAATAAATTGGTAAAAACATCTTAATATATATTTTATTTGAGTGGAGTGGAAGGTGTCAGGAAAGTTTTTAAACGTTTACTAGAAGAAAAAAAAAAAAAGAACACGACGACGACAAACAACAACGAACAATAAAATCACATTAAAATTTCTATATTAATATTAACTTATTAACTAAAAATAAGAAGTACTTTTTAGAAATTAAATATCAAATTATTATTTAAAATAATTTAATGTGAACAAAAAAATTGAAAACTAACATATTTTCTCTATAACTTCAGTTAATTTTTTTTTTTCATAAAATATAAAAAGACAAAATTTGGAAGAACTATTTAACTTATCAAATAAATATATACATATATATTTGTTTTTGGGGAAAATTGTATGTTTAAACAATTATTGTGTGTTCGTTTGTGACATATTTAAAAAAAAAAAAAAATCAAATCCATATAACTAACATATATATATATATAAAATTTTGTCAAATAAGAAAAAATTATTTCAATTAAAAAAGAAGAAAAAGTTCAAAAGTAAAATTGGATTAGAATTTAAAAAAAAAAAAAAATATTGGAACCTGTATATTTATATAAAAGTATATAAATGAAATTTAAGAATATAAATACATGCAAGAAAAGTAAGTATATAAATAGATTGATCAATTATTATTATTTGTTTTATATTTTATTATAAATTTGTACACAAATATGTATACAATATTATAATATTGCATTTGGATATAATATATGAGGCATCAGTGTATTATTTATTTAAGTTTTATCTTGTTTGGGCTTCCTACAATTTTGGCCCGTTTTCGTGAAAGGATAAAATAAAAATGCATTCTTTTTCTTCAAACTACTACTGGTTGAATTTGAATTTATTAATATAAAGATTAAATAATAAAGATTATTAACAAAATACAAATATGGTTGACTTTGATTACGATACGAATACGATGACGACCACGATAATGATGGCGACGACGGCGACAACAACAACAACAAAACAACGACACCGACTATGACGATGAATAAAAACGACAGCCGACAGGCAGCAGACCCTTTTTTTTTTCTCTGTTTTATTATTATTATAATAGTTTATCGTACGATTTGTCTACAAGTTTTAGGACATTTGAATTTTTAATAAAAAATTTAAATAAAACAAATGTTTTGAAGTTACATAAAAAAAAAAAATTATGTTATTTTAGTTTTTTCTTTTTTTTATAAAATTTTTAATATGAAATTATTTTAAAATTACCCACATAAAAAAGGTAAATTGATGCCAAATCAACAGAATCAAAAATTTAATATTTTAATATATGTATGTATATTAAAATGTAAAATTGATGGGTAAAGAGGGTTATATTTATACAAAAAATAAATAAAAAAAAAAACAATGCATTTGTAATTTTAGCAAAGCTGTAAAACTGTAAAATGCAAAATAAATTAATCTTTGAACATTGGTGTGCACTCAAATAAAATGTTATTAAACAAAATTCAATTCCAAAATCATCTTATTTTATTAATTTTTCTTAGTTAGGTATTCTTTAATTTTATATTATACCTATATAAATTATAATTTATTTATCTATTTATCCAAGATCATTTTGCAAGTGTTAAGTGTTTTTTTTTTTGTTGAAATTAAAATAAAAAAATAATGTATAAATAATAAATAATTGAAATATACAAAAAAAAAAAAAAAAATCAGTGCTGCTTTATTTTTATTTTTTTTTTTTTTTATATATAGAAAATACAAAAATGATCTCTAATATGCAACCAAATTAATTAATTTTTACAAAATTATTTAAAAATTTATGTTGAATATCGGATATTATTTATGGGCACATTTTATTCTATGTATATGTTAATCCAAGTATATATTTATAAGTATTTTAACTGTAACCTTTCCTATAATGTAATGGGTACTTAGTTTTTTTTTTTTTTTTTTATTTTATTTTTATTGTTTTCCTATTATAATATCTTTGTTATAATATCTTTTGTTTTACTTTTAGTTCCTCCTAACTATCATCCGACAAATTTGTATATTAAATTTATATGCTTTCCTTAAGTTATTGTTTATTTTATAATATAAGTATTAATGAAAAACTAAATTATTAGCTATAATATTAAAATATAAATTATTAGCATTTATTTTATATGTGAAGGATTAAATTAAAAAAAAGTGCCTTGGTGGAAATAATATAAAATTAAACTATACAGTATCATAAAGTAAATCAACCGGTATTAATAGAAAAAGGAAGGTAAATGAAAGTTATTATGTAAAATTTTAAGCGAAATTAATGCTAAGAAAACAAAAAGAAGAATAAATTAATAAACATATTTAGAAAATGATCAATAAAATTAAAAAAATTTGCTTATTATTTTTTGTTTGTAATATTAGTTTAAACTTGGTTAAATTAAAAAGTGCTAGTTACATGCGTATTAAATGTGCATACACTTATTATGTTGCATATTCTATATATATTTTTTTCTTTCCTAGTTATATATAAATATATATATATATATATATATATTTCTTCCATATATATTATGGATGACTAAAATTTGCGTAACAAATTTCAATAGGTGTTTCCTCTTAACATTTATCTATAGGTACATATATAATATATACATATGCCTGTACAATCATAATATATCATATATAAAGTTAATTGAGCAGCCATATTGCCTAAAAAAAGTAATAAATGATTTTCTATTTTTTTTTTATTAATTGCTTTTGAATGTTAATTTTTTATTTTTATATTTTAGTGTTGATAAAATTTAAAAATACCATTTTTTTTTTAATTTTAATTTTTGTTGCAACAAAGGATAAACTTTTAATAGTTCAAGAAATGTCCATAAAATCTAAGTACATAAATCTAAGTATATAAAATACCTACATAGATTTTACTTTTTATTTTACACCGTTGTTTTTGTTTCTTTTTCATTTCACGGTGACCAATTTTATTAAAGTTTTAATTAAACATTGAAAAAGTTTCATAGCAATGAATTAACATTTAAAAAACTAATAATTAGCAATTTACAAAAAAAAAAAAAAAAAAATTTAATATAGATAAAGAAAGGAAAATATTCTTCATAATGCCAAAAACAAAACTTTGTTGTAACGTTTTAAAAATGAGATAACATCTTAAATTGAATCTCGAGATTTTTAATTTTATTTTTTTTGTATTCGATTGTAATTACAATTTTTTTGTATTTAAAATTATATAAAAGGATTTTAATTCTATTTTAAAATTATACCTGAAGTTTAATTTGATATATAAGTAAAAAGAAATAAAGTTTTGTAATTTTTTGTCATTAGAAATGGTGCTGATTTAAATAATTAAATTGGCAATAAACTGTTGGGAGTTATATTTTGACAAAACATGTTATAAGTTAAGCAAAAATGAGGAGAAATTTTCTAATTTAATATTAATAATGTTCAATAAGCGAATATTGTTCATACGCTCTTGTGCTTTGGCAATGTTTTAAGTTTTCTTTTCTAAAAAAAAATTTTTAGATAGTGATATTTTCTTTCAAAACAATCGATATAATTAGTTAAATGTTGTAATATGTTGTTTGATTAATAAAAAAAAATAAGTGTATATCAATACATTTTATATAAACGAACATAGAATAAAGATACACATGTTTTAATGTTAGTTATTACAATTATTTAATGCATGTTATGTTGTTTTTAATGAGTTCGGAAAATTTGTTCCTTTATCAAAATTTTTAATGTGAATTTTTGAAATTTTAATTACAAATTATTATGTAATGATTTGTGGTTAATGGTAAAGGGAGACTAATTACTTAATTAACTATTCCAATGAATACATATGACGGGCATAAACTTTGGATATTTGTCACGTATGGAATCTGTATTTTACGAATTATGTAAATAAAATGGGCTTTAAAATTGTTCAAATCATATTATACTGTAAAAAATAATACAAAAAAATATACACATAAACAATTTATATACAATTAACGTTAGTTCTATTTTATTTTAATTCTTGATGTGGTAATTAATTAATAGTTTCGATATTGGTTTAAAACAGTAGTTATAATTTAGTTGAATGGCCCGTCATTAAATATATTGACAGAAAATTTAGACACCTTCTAAATAAGCGTTAATTTATAATAATCACTTCAATATAAATTAAAACGTATGTATTATTATTTAAAAAACAAAGTAGTGATATTTTATAGTATGGTATTTACATAAAAAATCAAGTATTTCGCGAATAGATAAAATTTAACAAAGTATAACAAAAATAAGTATAAGTAAAATAAAGAAATATTATGTTATATTTATATTCGTTCAAACTTCGTTCCTTGTTTTCTATAAAGAAATTTAAAAAAAGTATCAAAATAGTACATCAAAAAGACAACAAATTTTTGACTCAACTTTTTTTAATGAAATTTTAATTTCATTTTGATTTTATATTTTCTTTTCTTAATACAATAAAATTAACTTAGAAATGCAAAAAGTTTAAGATTATGTTTAAAAAATTTCGTAATAATATTTATAATTTCATAAATGGTATCCTGGATACGATTAAAAAGAAATTGTGCTCTATTTTGAAAAATATTTCATTTATAAATTTTAAACGCAAATAAATGTAAATTTTAATATTATGTCATAGAAATTGATATGTAAGTAGGTACCTACAAATAAAATTATAGCACCCGTGACGCATCGTACGTTGTAGATTTTAGAAAAGCTTGACATGGGAAAAGCAACAAATTATTTTTTTTTAAAATGGTGCATACCTATACTTTAATTATATTTTATTTTAAAATTAAAAATCTGCATCCTATTTTTGCTAGGTAGTGATAAATTGACAAAATTTATTGCATTACTTAATTAAGCTGTTCTTTAAACAAATGTTTAGAAATATGTCGCTATCACAGAGTCTTAGTTGGAAAATGATTTGCAGTTTGTCTTATCAAGCGTTAAAAACTTAAATATTAAGCTAAAAAATTATTATACAGCTGGGTGGCACAGTAGTTGAGTGCTGACCTTTCATGCGGAAAGGCCCGGGTTCGAATTCTAGCGAAACTGAAAAAACTTTTCTGGTTTTCAACTCGACTCAGCTACCATTCTATATGTCCATTCTATATTCTATAATAATTATATATCTTTAATAAAAAATACTTTAATATAACAATATAAACAAATACAAAATATAAACAAATAACTTAATTGAATAATATAACTCGCAGATATAGAATACCATATAACTCAAATTCAAAATATTACAATATAAACAAAAAATAGAATTATAAATATTGAAAATCTAAGACGTTTCTACATGTTATAAGGCCTAGTACTATCTCATGTTTAAATTATATGTGGAATTCAATAAGACCAATTCTAATAACACGAATATAATATGACCCCCTGTTCTAACATGTACCTATGGTATAGACAGGCTTATTAGCCTAACAGTTGAACAGTTAGCGCTTAAAAAAAAAAAAAAAATATTTTATTTATTCATTTTATATTTTAACAATTTTAAGTAAGGTTGGTTTAAAAGAGTTATAAAAAAAATGGTACCTATTTATTTCTAAAAATTAAAAAATTAAATTAATATTAGTAACCAAATATTTAGCGAGTCCAAAAATTATATAAGTTTAAAAAAAACATTAAAAACCCATGACAACAGCACTGAGCCAAGCATTGCAAACATGCAAATTAAATAACAAATGCTACATAAGTCATTCAACCTACGAGAACTACTCATGCTCGTGTAAAGTCTAGCTCAGACCTTAAGTTAGTCCCTCATAACATACGTGAAATTGGCTTAAATTAAGCTCGATCTATCTTAAATTATTCAAATTTTCCCTAAATGTCATTTGATCACGAGCAGCCGGTGATTTAATTTCACCGCGAATAATATGCGGAGCAAATATTATGTTGTGTGATTAAGAATGATGTTATTTAAAACTCTTTTGACCAACGCATAATAAATCTCTTCTAAAGAGTTTAGTTTGCTTTATTAATTATTACGTTGTAGAGATTCTTAAAATCCAATCTACTATCGAGGATCAGTACCAAATCAGAAACAATACAAATAATAGCAAGCTGTTCCACTCTTTGTGGATTATTACAATTGACAGCCCCCCAAAGTCCGTAAAATCCCTATATTAAGGTAGTTATGCTCAAATCCGAAGCGGAATATCCTTGAATGAAAATTCCCGATCCGAATTCCAAAAAAATCGGTATGCTAAAATCCATTCGGCTGGCACCACTTTTTGCAGAAATCAAAGTAATATGTTGTAACTAGTAAAGTTGATGATACAATAGGTAGATTCAAATGATTTTTGTTTTATTTTTTTCTTTGTTTTATAGAGTATATTTTATAAAATATTTTCTTGTGTTCAGTAAAAAATTATGTGAACATTGATAGCATTTTTTTTTATTAAAAGTACCTAACTTTTTTTAACAGGTATTTTGTATTATAATAAGTAATATAGACCAATTTTTATGTTTGTTTTCTATAAAGAAATCATAGTTAAAATAGTTCAAAACTATAAAATCTCAATATAATTTTTTTTATTTTTAACTCAAACCTAAAATAACATTCATTTAAGAAAAAACTTATGAAAAGAAATACTATTTTAACTTTTTTTTTTTAAAAAATAAAATTTATTTTACATCTAAGCAAAAATCTTTTGGTTTTATGAGTAATGTTCTTTGAAGGATAAAGAATTACATAAAAATTTTAATTAATTTGTATCGGGTTTAAACTTATTATACATTTATTTATTAAGCAAACAAAAACTCTTCTAAATAGAATAAGTGTCCACTAATGACGTCAAAACTTGGAACATCTTTTATTTTTCTCAAAAATATTTCATACTAAAAAATTTTATATGAATTTTTCTCTCTTTCTATTATTTTTACTCTACCTTCATAATAATTTGATTCAACACGCGTCTTACAAAAAATACATAAATATTTAGACATGAAGCGATACCTTTCGTTTTCACTTGACTCGAGCGGTTTAGAGAGTTTGTATATAAATAATAAATATATAGAGTTGCCATAAGAAACTCAATTTATACAAAATTATTAAGGCTTTAGCCAGAAATATGAAATGTTGAGACAAGTTAGATTCTTAGAAATTAGTCAGTCATTAAGGCTAATTTTCATTACGGCAACTTCCTGGGCAAAAGTTAGAGCATAGGCAGAAGATACAAAAATACTATTTGTGCGACAAAGAAAAAACGATAAATTACTGGGAGAAACATATAAATTACTGGGAGAAACATCCATTATTCCTTAGCCAAGTATTGAGAGAGCGCCATAATCCATGTCAAAAAGATGTTCTCTTAGGTCATTTTCCTATAAAGTTGCTACTACATACAAAAAAAAAGTGTATTCTACACAAAAATTTTTTGCATACTATTACATATTTTTATGGATACATGACATTTGAATTTTGTAAACAAACAAGAGAATGTAAACAAAGAAAAAAAACATTTTATATTATGGTTTGATGAACGAATTTTTATTTAAAATTATTTGCAATTGATTAAAATTTTATTATTTATTTTAAATTAATAAAATTTTAACTTTGAATTGAAAAATTCGCGAAATATAAATTAAAAAATTAAAAAATAAGGTTATGTAATTTGTTATTTTCAAAAGATATAAAAAAATTTTAATATAAATTTAATCATTTTACTCTTTCTCTCCTATTGAGAGTATACTATATACCTCTCTCTCTAAAGTCAAGATTACTGGGCAAAATTTTCTCATGAAAACCTGCCTTTAAGGGAAATTTTTTTGGGACGCCTACTAAGGGCAAAAATCAAAATTTTGTTATTTTTAAACACCTGTAACTAGATTTTTTTTAACAGTTATGTTGCATAATAAGTAATATCTAAAAAAATTAGATTTTTAGTCTTCGATATTACTAATAATGTTATTTTGGAGCCAGACTGAACATTTTACAATAATTTAGAATATTTAAAGACATAAAACTGAAATTTCCATTTTTTTCACTTTTAATATTCCAAACTGTTAGTCTGGCTCTAAAAAAAACTTAAAATTTTTATATAAGACTGATCGTCTATATAATTATTTAGTCTATGGTAATATACAAAAATTGAAACTCAAATATTATATTTTTTGATGCGTTAAAGATTGTCCTAATTTTAAAAGGCATTCATAAAGTTGGAGGAAGTTTCTCTTAGTTTTTAACTATTTTTGCTTATATAATAAAATTTTAAGAAAAGATTCAAATATTCAAGTCACAATTTAATTCTTTTTCCCTAAATATATTTCAACATAGGTTAAAACGTTTTCTTTATTGCATTGAGCCTATATTCTCAATATGGCTTTTAGTATTCAATAATTAATAATGCAATAATGAAATAAATAAATTATAATATGTATTAACAATTTATTTGTATATAAATTTTTAATTTTTTTATCACTTGTTTAGAATTTAATAATGACGAGGAAGATTATAGTTGCCCTTGTCAACTTTTAGATACCCGTGCATACCCACTAACCGTTATTTATTTCCCCTATGCTATTATAAATATTACAAAAAAGATATAAGAAAGTAAAATAGTTTAAAAAATATTTAACTTATTAGGTATCCCATAATTTTTGATTAACTTATTATCCCATAAAAAAAAAAAAAATAGCCCACCCTAAAAGTTGGTCCGAGTGATGTCCAACTTTGCCAACTAACTTGTCCTATTACTTTACCTGCCCAGTTTTGATTTTAACTTCGTAGCTTCATTAGATTCACAGTTATCGAATTGATTACTTTGTATGGCAGCTGCCCGAAAACGGGTCCGTAACATTTTGAAACTTCATATAAGTGCTCGATTCATTATATAACTAACAGTGTGTAATTTTTATCCTCGTAGTATTATCAGTTTCCAAGAAATTGATATTGGTGCAAAGAAGTTGTATAGCAGCCCCCCGAAAATGGGGCCGTAACATTTTGAAACTTCATATAAGTGCTCGATCCATTATATAACTAACAGTGTGTAATTTTTATCCTCGTAGTATTATCAGTTTCCAAGAAATTCATATTGGTGCAAAGAAGTTGTATAGCAGCCCCCCGAAAATGGGGCCGTAACATTTTGAAACTTCATATAAGTGCTCGATTCATTATATAACTAACAGTGTGTAATTTTCATCCTCGTAGTATAATCAGTTTCTTAGAAATTCATATTGGTGCAAAGAAGTTGTGTGGCAGCTCCCCAAAACCTTGATCTGGTCTTAACCAAAAAGAATAGGGAACCTCAAAAATGTCCCAAAAATGTTTTGTGTGAATTTCAAAACTCTTGCTCTAATTTTTCAATTCCATCTCTTATAATTAATTTTTAATTCACGAATATATTAAACTTAAGCCAAATCAACTTCATATGATCATTATTCATATAATAATCATCATGATGATTCATCACATATATTCATAAATATCTATCAATATCAATAAGCCATTTACTTAAAAAAAATCTTTGTGTTCTTTTTTGCTTATCTTAAATAAACTACGCATCATTTAAATCATATGAAATTCTAACTCGAAATCGTACAAAAAAAAATACAAAAAAAAAAATAAACAAAAAAACAAAAACAAACAAAATTCATATAATATCATGTTACAAGGTGCATAGCTAAATTTAAAATTTTTGTATGCAAATATTGGAGTTAAAAAAGTTAGCTGTTCGAGAGCTACCCGAAGTTTTGGTCCGATCTTAACCAAAAAAAATAGGGAACCTAGAAATTGATTGAAAAATATTTTGTGAAAATTTCAAAACTGTAGCTCTTTTAGTTTTTGAGTTATCGTGCTGACACACGGACGGACGGACGGACGGACAGACACACATAGCTAGATCGACTAATTTTTCGATTCTGAGCCCTTGACACTATATCTAGCTCGCCTAGATCGATGCGTTACAAACGGAGGAGCAAATCTAATATACCCGATGTCATATATGTATGCACGGGTATAAAAATACACATAATGTTTAAAAATAATTTGGAAGTTTGGTGAAAAATATCATATGCTATTTTAAGCAGGGTTACCAACAGGGTATTTTTACCCTTGAGACTCCAGTTTTTCAACTAATATTCCAGTCTCCAGGTTTTGTGAAAATTTTACCATTTTTTGCAAAATTAAAAAAATTTAAAGTTAAAATCTTCAAAAGTATTAAGTATTCCAGTTAGTAATAGTTTTGTTTAGCGAGTATTTTCCATAATGGGAAAAATTTGGACTAATAATAGAAATAAAATGAGATTAAATATAGTAAAATCTGAAATTATTGCAAAAATAAATTTTAATATGGATTGTGAGGATTTTTTGAATTGGATTAAAAAAGATGATCAAAAAGCTTTGGTATCATGTGTACCTAAACAAAATAAATATAACTTTAAAAAGTGAGAAATAATTGATACCGTAAAATTGGCTTAAAAAAAACTTTTCTGTTAATTGATATTTGAATATATTTTATTTTAACTTTCTTAACATAACAAACTATTCAATATGCAATATTTGTGATACGGATACTTTAATTTTTTAATTAACTAAATAGTATGTAGTTTTAGGTTTTTTTTCTAATTTCAATTAAATATTTTTGTTTATGTTTTGTTTGTTTTTTATATAATATATAGTAAAAAGATGAATTTTATTATTTAATTTTGTTTGTATTTTTATTTTATACATAAATTTTTTTATCTCCAGTTTTTCGCCGGTATAAAGTTGGCAACCCTGATTTTAAGGGTTTTCAATTAGAGTGATATTTCTGCAAAACCACTTCTAACAGTTATAATTTTACTATAAGGTTTATAAATTGTGTAGTGTACCGAATATTACTCATTTGTTTGAAATAAAATAAAAGCAAAAAAAAACAAAAATCTTTTATAAAAAACTGAATAAACAAAAATCTTCTTATTTTCTATTTGGTGTAATAAATCCACATTCAGGGTATTCTAAAAATAGTTTAAAATATCCTGAAATTAAAACAATCTTAAGTTAAAACATTCGTATAGTTTCCTTTATAAATATATACGAATGATAGCACTCAAAATAACGTGCTATAATTCGTATATATTTAACAATTCTTTGGAACTTTACCATAAAATCCTTTTACTGATATTTTTGAAAACATATTTAAAACCCTTGCTAAGATATATATATATTTAAAACCCTTGCTAGATATATATATCTATCTGTTTTTGAGATATTGTAAACTAGCAAAAATCTTAAAGTTGAACGTAAATTCGGGGTATTCTATTTTCCCCATATTTATACGGGATTCGTTATTTGGGGGAATATAAGAGCGGTTTAATTTATTTTTTGAACTATTTTTTTTTTTTTAAATAAAATGTACTGGTCTGTTCGACTTTATTTTTCGGCAATTTTAATAGGAGTTAATAGGGACTCTATTTTCACTTTTTTTGGTAATAAGGTCGAATTGACTTTTTTGCTGTTCTTAATGGATATAGAATTATACTCTTTTCCTTTTTAATTTTTTAAAATATTTTCAGGAAGGTAGAATATATTAATTACATATTGATAACTTAATTTATGATTATTCTGGCATTGGTGGTGTAGTAGTGGTTAATCATTTGGCTTACTAACAGAAGGTCTGGGTTTTATTCCCATTCAGGTTATACAATATTTAATTAAAAAAAATTATTGAAAAATAAACCTTTCTTTACAAATCCCCATGGTGACCAAAATATATATAATAAAATATCAATATAAACAAAAAAAATAAAAGCAATTATAAATAAAGGGAAAGTATTAAAAACACCCTAAATTTCGCTTAGGAAGCGAAGCAGAGGTAAAAGCTATTTGCAATATTTATGTTTCAGATACCTGCAAATGAATAAATTAAAAAATAAATGATCATTCTATATAGAATTACATAATATATTCGATTATATTAATATTTATATTAATTTGATATTCGTTGTTTTTTAAAATATCTTTTACATCCTCGTTGTTTTTATAAAGATTTGGATTGTGCAACTAAAATTTTTAAATGTTAAATTTAATTTAAATTTTTAAATAATTTAATTTTTTTATCCTTTTATTTGCAGAAGCCTTAATACTTAATTAAGATCGAATATTACTTATTTGTTTGAAAAGTGCATATATTCAAACTGTTAATTACATTTAAAGCTTTACTCGGTTTACTTTATTTTTTTATGTTTATGAATAAAAATCGTATATCACGAGCAGCAGCAGCAGCAGCAGTAGTAGTAGTTGAGGGTGAGAAACGTCAAAGAACGAAAACGTCAAAAACAATTAAAGAACTAAATTTTATTGAAAAATTTTCACCCCCAAAAATTATAAAAAGTCGTCGATTATTATTAAAAAAACACAAAGAAATTGGTAAATATAATCAGCTTATTGAATCATCATCAGTATTATCAAATATTTTACAACTAAAAAAAAACGAAACATCAGCTATTGAAATTAAAAAAAATCAGAAACAAAGTAATTTTAAAACTAATCAAAAGAAATCAAAAATATTAAAATTGAAAAATCGACGATCTTTACGCCGAGTGGTTGATATTGTTGAAAATCATCAATACAATAATAAAAGTGTTAAAGTTTCCTCTGCAGTTAATAACAATAAGAAATCTAAATTACAAAATATTTCCATTAAAACTAAGAGCAATAGATTATTGACATCAAATGAAAAAAATATATCTTCCGTTTCAGAAAAATTAATAACAAGAAATTCTCAAAAAAATAAATTGCTAAATGATAATGGGCTTAGTAAACATTCCTCTTATAATAATAATGACAAGTCAATGATGACTCCTTCACCAAGTAAAATTTTAAATCAAAATTCTGTTGTTGCTAACAATAGTACAGCAGCAGCTACAACGACAACGACAACAATAATATCAACAACAACTCCAACCTCATCTTTAAATTCAATTAATTCGATATCGTCAACTTCAAGAAAACAACAGGATAATAGTGGAAATTTTAATATTAGTAATTCAAATTATTCAAATGATTTATCACCAAATTCAAATAATATTACAACTCCAATAACAACTACTATTCCAAATTCACCAACAACAGCAACAATAAACAATTCAATTAGTTTAACATGCAATGGCGGTAGTCCAACAATACAAACGATAGCATCACCTACAAAAAATAATAATCAAGATAATACCAATGTATCAAATTCAAATTGTAATAGTAATAATAATAGTAATAATATTAATAGTAATGCAAATAATACCGGTGTTTCTACAAATGGTACGAAACAAAATTATCCCCATAGTTCTTCAACATTTTCTTTGGATAAAAATGAAGAATTTCATTTTATTAAGCCACCCGAATGCCCAGTATTTAAGCCCAACGAAGAAGAATTCAAAAATCCCTTAGCATATATTGGTAAAATTAGACCTTTTGCTGAAAAATATGGAATTGCAAAAATTCAACCTCCAAAGGTAAAATTAAAATAAAAAATTGAAAAAACCAATATATTAAGTACTAATAAATTTTTTTTTAACAGTCATGGACACCTCCCTTTACAGTTGATGTCGATAAACTTAAGTTTACTCCTAGAGTACAACGTTTAAATGAACTAGAAGCTAAGACTCGAGTTAAACTAAATTTTTTAGATCAAATTGCCAAATTTTGGGAATTGCAAGGATCTTCTCTAAAAATTCCAATGGTAGAACGAAAAGCATTAGATTTGTATAGTTTACATCGCATTGTTCAAGAAGAAGGTGGAATTGAACAAACGACAAAAGAACGTAAATGGTCAAGAGTTGCTCAACGTATGGGTTATCCATCCGGTAAAAGTATTGGAGCAATACTTAAAGGACATTACGAAAGAATATTACATCCATTTGATATATTTACATCTGGAAAAGCTATTGATATAAAGTTAGAGACTGAAATTGATGATCAAGATTATAAACCACATGGTATTGTATCAAGACAACAAATTACACCACCAAATGAAACAACTGCACGTCGATCAAAACGTTTTGCAAACGCAACACAAGCAACATGTGGTTTAGGCACAAATATAGGAAATAATCATTGTCTACCAATTTCATCAATTACTGCGTCAACAGTTGCTGCCAGCGATAAATTAACAAATAGTAATATAAATAGTAATGAAAATAATAGTACACCTACAACACCAATAAAAGAAGAAATAAAAGATGAATATAATTCGATTGGATATGGAGAATATAAACGAATGCACTCATATGGTTTTGGTGGTAAAATGGCAACTGGTGGTTGTGGTCGAAGTAGAAAATCAATAAATACTTCATCAAATGCATATACTAGAAGAAAACAGAAAAAAAATGATCCTCTTGCAAAATATATTTGCCATTTTTGTAATCGTGGTGACGCTGAAGAAAATATGTTGCTTTGTGATGGATGTGATGACAGCTATCATACATTTTGTTTAATGCCGCCATTAAATGATATCCCAAAAGGTGATTGGCGATGTCCTAAATGTGTTGTTGAGGAAGTAAGTAAACCTCAAGAAGCATTTGGATTCGAACAAGCTCAACGTGAATACACTTTACAACAATTTGGGGAAATGGCTGATCAATTTAAGGCAGACTATTTTAATATGGCTGTTCATTTAGTACCAACTGATTTAGTCGAGCGTGAATTTTGGCGTATTGTGTCGTCAATTGACGAAGATGTAACTGTGGAATATGGGGCTGATTTACACACGATGGATCATGGTTCTGGTTTTCCAACAAAATCATCACTATATTTATTGCCTGGTGATCAAGAATATGCTGAATCAAGTTGGAATTTAAATAATTTACCAATATTGGAAGAATCAATATTGGGTCATATCAATGCTGATATTAGTGGTATGAAAGTACCTTGGATGTATGTTGGAATGTGTTTTGCAACTTTTTGTTGGCATAATGAAGATCATTGGAGTTATTCAATAAATTATTTACATTGGGGTGAACCTAAAACATGGTATGGTGTTCCAGGATCAAAAGCAGAAGCCTTTGAAGAAACAATGAAATCAGCTGCACCCGAATTATTTCATTCTCAACCCGATTTATTACATCAGTTGGTAACCATAATGAATCCAAATATATTGATGAAAAACAATGTACCAGTTTATAGAACAGATCAACATGCCGGAGAATTTATCATAACTTTCCCACGAGCATATCATGCTGGTTTTAACCAGGGTTATAATTTTGCAGAAGCTGTAAATTTTGCACCAGCTGATTGGATGAAAATGGGACGTGAATGTATTAATCATTATTCAATGTTAAGAAGATTTTGTGTTTTTTCACATGATGAATTAGTTTGTAAAATGGCATTAAATCCAGATAAATTAAATTTAGGTATTGCGACAGCTTGTTATTTAGATATGGCTGAAATGGTTGATACCGAGAAAAAATTACGAAAGTCATTGTTAGAGTGGGGTGTTACAAAAGCAGAACGTGAAGCTTTTGAATTAATTCCTGATGACGAACGGCAATGTGATTCATGTAAAACAACGTGCTTTTTATCCGCAGTGACATGTTGTTGTACGAAAGCTATTGTTTGCCTGAGACATTATACAGAATTATGCAGTTGCCCTCCTGATAAACATACATTGCAGTATCGTTATACATTAGACGAATTACCGTTAATGCTAAAAAAGCTTAAAGTTAAAGCGGAAACATTTGAAAATTGGCTATCAAAAGTAAGAGATGTACTGGATCCAAATACAGCTACAACAATAACATTAGAAGAATTACAAAATTTAGCACAAGAAGCTGAGGAAAAAAAGTTCCCTTCATCGGTTATACTAGAACGTTTAAATGCAGCTGTTTTGGAAGCTGAAAAATGTGTTACTGTTATACAACAATTAGATATTAATAAAATGCGAACTAGAACGCGTAATTCCGCTGAATCTGCTAAGTATAAATTGACAATGGATGAATTGGATTTATTTGTTCAGGAAATAGATAATTTATGTTGTATAATTCAAGAAGGACAAAGTGTGCGTGATTTGCAAATATTAGGAAAAGATTTTATTGAAGCATCAAAACATATTCTTTCCAAAAAGTTAAATAAAATTGTTGAAACTGATTTAGAACAGTTAATTGAAGAGGGCTCTTTGCTTTGTATTGACTTACCTGAAATGGAACGTTTAAAATGTAGACTAGAACAATTGAAATGGTACAAAAAAGTTCGAGAATACCGCGATTCTAATGAAAAAATGTCGTTAAATGATATACACAATTTTCTTAAGGAGGGTTTGAATATAGTTCCAGACGTTCTGATCGAAAAAGAATTGCTCAATTTACAAAAAATTGTTTTAGCAATTGAATATTGGGAAGAAGTTGCAAAAAAATGTTTTGAAAGTGGTACACAACATGAATTACCAGAAATTGAAGTACTTTTAGAAAGAGCGACGGATATTGAAGGTATATATTCTTAATTTATAAAATATTCAAAAAATTGTTTTATATTTTTTTCAGGTGAACTTCCATCAGAGCCAGCACTTCGAGATGCTGTTAAAAAGGCAAAAGAATGGTTGCATAATGTAGAAGTATTACAATCAAACGAAAACTATCCATATTTCCATACCCTTGAAAATCTTGTTAACCGCGGTAAAAATATCCCATTTCATCTTGAAGAACTTAAAAGAATGGAGGAACATTTAGATTCTGCTAAAAGTTGGAAAGACAAAACTGCAAAAACATTCTTGAAAAAACAAACTCAATTTCATTTGATGGATGTGTTATCTCCTAGATCTGAAGCAGTTATGATTGGAAGTCGATTCAAAAAGAAATCACCCGAAGAACAATTTACTGAAGATATGACACCTCAACAAATGGTTAATCAATTTAAAGCTGCAGAAGAAAAGGAAATGAGTGATATGCGTGAATTACGAAAACTGAACACGGATAAAAAACCATTAGAAGATAAATATTGTATATGTAAAAGAAAATTTAATGGTAATATGTTTAATTGTCAATTATGTAAAGATTGGTTTCACGAACAATGTGTACCGCCACCAAAAAATACAGTAAGGCCAAGACCTCAAAATTCAACTTCACCACCAGGCGGTAATAATACGCCTTATATACCACAATTAAATTATCGTGAAAAAGACCGCGAAGTTAAATATTTATGTCCTTCTTGTATGCGATCACGACGACCTCGATTAGAAACAATTTTACAATTACTAGTTTCTTTACAACGCTTACCAATAAGATTACCAGAAGGTGAAGCGCTGCAATGTTTAACTGAAAGAGCAATGAACTGGCAAGATCGTGCAAGGCAAGCTTTTGCTTCTGAAAATGTGGCTGATGCCATTGCAACATTATCTGCAATATCACAAAAATTTGATGATAATTTTAAAAATATATTAGGAAAGAACGATGAAATTAATATTAATAGTACAAAAATACAAAATAGAAATAAAAAGAAATTTGGCGGTAAAAAATGTAATAATAATAGTAATGGGAATTCTAATAATAATGGTAGTAATAATAACGAAAGTAATAGAAATAAGAGGAGATATCAAGTTAAAACTTTAATGGCAAAAAATTCCATTACCTCGGAAGATGATGGAGATATGGATGAATCTAGTTCTGAAGAAGAATTTCGTTCTCTTAAGATTAGCGATAATGTAATTTCTAGTATTGTTAATCAATCAAAATGTGAAAATTCATCATCACCAACGTTAGTATAATAAATATTAAAAATTGCATTCCTTTTTTTAAAATATATGAATATATTTTTAGCAAAATTGAGCACGCTTATTCTGTATTATCTCCCTTTAGTAATGTTAATATCTCAAGTCCAACAATAGTCACTGATAGTTGCGGTAGTCCATTGTTAAAAGCAGACATGCCATTAATTAATTTAGAAAAAGTAACTCGGGAAAAATTAGAAGACTTAATGATGGAAGGTGATTTACTTGAAGTTTCTTTAGACGAGACCCAACATTTATGGAAAATATTAAATGCCGCTAAACCATCAGTATCAGAACTGGCAAATATACATTATAAATATAATATAACGGTAGATATTCTTTTGAATAAAGAAAACAAAAATGTAAATAAATTAATTTTTCATTTGTCTTATAATTTTAGCAGCAAATTTCGAACGATATTCTAGTCATTAATAACGCAGGAAACAAAAAACGCCGATCTGCAGATGATTCTGGTAATATACCAATGAAAAAAAATTCAAATGGTAAATAATATTTAATTTTATTTTAATTTTTCTTTTATCATACTAGTATTAGTATAAAATCTAAAAGTGAAACATAATATTTTTTAACTTTACAATTTAAGGAAAAAATACATTATTTTCTACATTGCAACAATCAACTTCACAGACTGAATCAGTATCAAAGTCAAAACGAGGTCGCAAAATTAAAAAGCTACCTAAGAATGTATTAATCAGTGATAATAGGGATCAAATATCCAGTGGAAATAATAGTCCCGATATTGATTCGACATTGTTGTCAGCATCACTTGTGTCAAATTTACATAATAATAATGCTAATCTTGTTCAAGCAATTGTATCATCAACAACCTCAATTTCGCCAACTGCAATTACAGAATTAGTTACGTTAGCAACAACAACAGCAATACCTACAACAATAACAAGTGCTGCGACTGTTTCAACGGTAGTACAATTAACAAATGCAAGTAATGTCAATTTAACTGGTAAAAAACGGAAACGTGCTACTACTGGAAATGTGACAACCAAAAAAGCTGCAGCTGCAGCTGCAGCGGCAGCTGCTCAAGCTCAATTGGAACAAATTGCAGCAGTAGCAACTACTGCCGCTTCTACATCTGACGATGATGAAGAATGTAGTGCACCAAATTGCGCTAGACCTTCAGGTTAGAAAGTTTATTTATTCTTGATTTAAAGTAAATTTTTCAATATATTTTACATTACATAAATTTATTTAAATATTCGTCGAGTGAACAAAACTATTTTTAATATAAATTAACAAGAGCAAAAATTTTTTTCCAAATATTTATTATTTCAACCTTGTAATGTTCGTTTATTTAAAAAATATATTTAATTTACTTGCCCATTATCAACAAAACACTGACATTACATCTTTTAAAATTATTTAATATATATCAAAAAATTATAATTAAAATTAAAAAACTAACACAAAAAATTATTATATAAAATATTCATAGATTTATTAAAGTAATATTTTAAAAAAGAGAAGAAAAACCTACACAAAAAAAGAAAATAATATAATAATTTATATAAAAACGCTATGTACTTGTTAATTAATTTACAACATTATTTTTATATATACATATATAAAAAGTAATTTACTTTTTTAAATCAAAATACTATTTGATTAAGAACAGACATAATAAATCATTTACAATTTATATTACATATAAAATGTTATACAATATATTTAATCAATTGTGAATCTATTGCATTTGTTGTTTTATCTGCGAATGTGAATGGACTCCCACACATTAAGCTGATGATAACCATTTATTTCTTTTCGCAAAGAAATTTTCTCTCCTTTATGCAGCTTTTTCCTTTTACTCCTCTCCCTATTCTGCTATTATCTGTTAATACATGTTTCATGCATGTTTTTAGCATCATTCTTATGCTCTTTTAATATTATATTTAAACTTCTTGAGGTTTTACCAACATATATAATATTACAGGCAGTGAAACAAAATTCGTAAATACCAGATTTCTTAATATTTTTCGTTGTATATCTTGGGTTTCCTAGCGAATTTTTTAGTTTTCCTTGAGAATTATTTATCAATAGTGTTATTTTTTTGAAAATATTTTTAATTTAGTTGATAATGTTTGGATAATAAATTATTTTTACTTACTCGATTTGTAAATGGTTTTTTCACATCAATATTCATTAACTTGCTTTAATTTCTACTTTCAATTTGAACCTTTTTTTTCAAAATATTTTTTACAATTGTTTCGGTTAACCCATTTATTTTAGCCGTTTGAAAAATGTAATCTAATTCTTTATAATATATTGCTTTAGAATAAGGCACATTTCCAATCTATGAATCATAGAGTTAATCGCGGCGTATTTGTGCGAGTGAGAACGAAATGAATCTAAAGTGATAATATAACTTTAACAAATTTAAAGATTTTGATAGATTAGTGTTTTGTATTTTGAAATTATCGTCCAAATATCTGCACTAAAATCTAGAAAATTTTGCCAATATTGACAACTATTTTTAAAATTAAATAAGCTAAAAAACTAGATACGCAACTGCCAATAGTTAACTGGAACTTACAAGCCATCTATTTGTCCATAATGTCCCCTTTGAAAATATTTTGACTTTCGTCATCTACGACAAAATTTCAATGTTCTGACGCGGTACATTTTTTTTAACAACAAATTCTTCATAATTTTTAGTGTTTCACCTACAGTATGCTCGGAACGCATCGTAAAATTAAATAATTTTAAAATAACAAAAACTAAGGTTGAAAAATAAAAAATTTGGAAAAAATTTTCTTTTCTTTTTAATTTAATTTAAATTTGTTTATTTTCATTGCGTTTTAAATTTTTATTCATTATTATTTTTACGTATAATTTAAAGGTCGCGAAGTTGATTGGGTTCAATGTGATGGAGGTTGTAATAAATGGTTCCATATGTTTTGTGTTGGTTTAGATAAAAATGAAATTAAGCCTGATGATGACTATATTTGTAAACGGTGTAAAAAAATGACTCATAAACCTCTTAATAGTAACAGTAGTAGTTGTTGTAGTGGGGGTAATTCAACAAATACTACAAATTCAATAACTTCAATTACATCAACAGCAAATCAATTAAATAATACAGTCGAAGGAACAACAGAAACACCTATAACAGCATTACAAACAATAGCAATGGGAACACTAAAAACAGCACCGTCACTGTTAAATAATGTAAATAATAATTTAAACATTAATAATAGTAATAATTCAATAAATAATTTAATAATTGACCAAAAAGTCAATGAAAAAAATAGAAATGTTAATGATGAAATAAATAATAGTGATGTTGCCCAAAGTGATGTTAATGATGATGAAAAAGATAATATTAATGCTGATAATAATAATTCTGTTCAAAAACAACAACAATCTAATGAAATTAATAATAGTAATATTAATGGAAGTAGTGGTAGTAGTAGTAATAGTATTATACAAATAATAACTGAATCAGATAATAAAAATGTCCGACAAAATAATACAATTTCATCATTAACGATAACTACGGCGACAAACTCATCATTATCCACATTTATTAATAATAATATTATTAATAATGATAAAATTAATGATAATAACATTAATTTTAATAATGATAATGAAAATAAAAATAATGATAACAATGATAAAAATAAGAGTAATAATATTAATGGTAATAATAATAGTAGTAATAGTGATAGTAATAATTGATAATAACATATATCTATATATGTATATACATATATATATATAAATATATATATATATATGTATATATATATATATATATATATGTGTATATGTATATATATATACATAAATATTTATATAATATGCTTTAATTTTTTTAGTTTTATTTTCATCATATTGATTTGAAATGAAATTCATAGCAATTTAAATTTTAAAACACAAAAAAAAGTTTAAAAACTAAAAGCGAAAATTCTTATAAATATATAAAAAAATAAAAATTAAAGATTTTGAATTCATTTTTCGAATTCTTATAAGTGAAGATGTAAATATCTTCAAAACAAAGCTAATTTGATCCTAATGTATTACAAATTTGATTATTTTTTTTATATAATTCCTGATGAATTTTATATATAATTTAATTTAATTTTTTTTTTTTTTAACTTTTAAGTATTCATCTCTTAACGTCATTATTATTTCAAAACAAAAACTGTAATTAATATATTTGTAGCATAATGTGTGTATTGTGTGTGATTCAATAATTAATATATTTTTAATTGTAGATCGATTCTCTGGATTTAACATACACCCCTTTTTTAAATTCCCTCGTACAGCTAAGTCGGCAGTAATCTACGAAAAATTGATTCGCAATTTCGAGTAAACGTAACAAAAACTGCAAAAATATACGAAAAAAATATTCATTCGTGTCATATTATATAGTTCCCTTCTCTATATATAAATAAAAAAGTTTAAATAAACTTGCATTCTGATTTAATTTTTTATTAGTTAATTTAAATTGACCTTTTTTTATAACAATATTTTTAAATATTTTTCCAAAATTTACGAAAAACAACGGAAAAACTAGTCGTAGTCAAACTCAATATAAAAAATATGAAATATCACAACTTTTTATTTCAAAATTTGATTCATTTTAAATAATCTTTGTTTATGAAAATGGTTTTTTCCTCAAAATATATCTCAAAATAATGTTAAAATATTATTACTGTAAAATTGAAATCATCATTTTTACTTAGAAAAATGTCAAACGTCAAAGTTGTCATTCCAGATTTAATTGTCTATGAGGGAATTTAGAATCGCTTAAACTTTTTGTTCGTAGCTTAGCAAATCTTTCGTAGAAAGTTCACGAGGGATTTTATAATAGGGGTGGTATTATTTTTTTTTTTTGAACAACGACATGTTAAATTTTGTAGAATAACAAAAATTTTATTTAAATATTTACATATGTGAACTAAAAGTTATAAAAACCTAATTTTAATTTTTGTGTTGTGCTGTTGAACTATGTGAACTATGATAACAAGGATTACCGGTGGGATACGTTTTATAATGATTTTTAATACTTTTGAGCTATAGATATGTTTATTCTTCTTGCAATGCTAAGTTTAATTAAAGAATAATATAAATTGAGCAAAAATTTATTTTAGTGGTTTATATAAATCACAAAACTTAATGAATGCGTGGTTTCCTTTGTTTATATGTATTTTTAATATTTTATTTTCAAACTTAAATCTTGAATATTAACTACAACGTATCAATATTTTTTACAATTTATTATTTCTGTAATATTTGTCTACTTTAATTCGAAATAGAGATCTTTTAGCTACAATACCGTATAGAAAACCAGATCAATACATTGAAAAATTATAAGATTAACTTTTAGCTTTATGCTCATTAATTGTGTGAATTTATTAATTAGTTCATGCATGATCCAGGAATTTTTATTGATAACGTCGTTTTGAATTTGAACGGAATGGATTTGAAAGGTATTCGAACCAATTGAATTCTAAGTTTGATATTATTGAACATGTCATGTGTAAATGGGTAAAATGTATTTGTTAGTGGCTATACAATTATTTATTTTATTTGTCTTCTGTAAACTAATTTTTATTTACAAAATCTACAATAAAAACTATATATATATTACCTTTTTATCTACAATAAGATTTTTAAACAATATTTTAGATTTTAATTTTTTTTGATTTTCAATTAAAACAAACGGTCGTTAAATAATTTTAATTTCGAGTAAAAAACTAAAAACAAAATACAATATTATGTAATGTATTTAACTTATCTATGTGTCTAATACTCAAGCTAATGGTCATAAACGTTCCATCCGTTTAAAGCATGGCGTATATAAAATATCTTTATATGTACAAAATACGTTTCCGCCTGTTACAAAAAAAAAAAAAAAATTACCGATCAACTTTAGAATCGTATGTGTTCAATCGTATCAACTTTGCAAAATAGAATCAATACACAAAACGAAATTGAAACGCCGTTTTCAATAAAAGAGATATTTATTTAACGGTTTTAACAACGGAATTCTTTTCTTTTTCACTTTTGATTTTAAATTATAATTTAGTTGGAGTGTGTCGTTTAATATTTAAAAAAAAATTATAATTATCTAAAACCGTTAATCATAATTATGTATTAGTGATTTCTGATTTTTTTCGGTAAATTGACAAGATACTTAATTATTTCTTTAATTTTATTTATCCTTTCAAAAGCTCAAAATAATTCAATGGCAAATTATATGCATTTGAAGAAATAATATAAGAAGAAATATCTTTCTGAACAAGATTATTAAAATTTATTATTGTGCTCATATAATACATGTTGAAGGAAAAAAGATCTGCCGCTCTGGTTAAAACCTGATTTAATTACATATAAATCTATTTTAGTTTTTTCTAGTATATTGTTTTTTTTTTTTTTCTCTCAATACATACTTTGACTTCCAGGGTTATATAAAATATTAAATATTATATATAAAATATTATTTCAATTTAAAGTTATAAGTTATCAAGAAAAATAAAAGAACTTATACATATTGATTAACCGGTTACCTTTTCATATAACCGCCTTAACAATAAAATATAATAATAAAAAAAAAAAATATATAATTTGGGCACAAAACTAAATAAAATACTTTACATATTTTTTTGATTTGTTTTCTAGACAGCTGGTATTACGTTCATAAAAACGCTTTATGTTGTTGCATTTGTTTGTTTAATATAATAATATGTAAAAAATAAAAATTAAATACAATTATGTGTTTTAAATTAGTTTTTTACTAAAAAAATTTAATAAAATTTAATTATTTAAAAACAAAAATTAATTTTTGCATTAAAATCTTTACCAAAATATAATATCAAAATTTTTATATTTTTGTAAATTTATAGTATTTTATTTTGATAATAGAAGGTAAATTGATTATCCAGTGACTAGAAAACGTTAAAAGAACGAGACGATATATTCCATTTTGTAAAAAAGTTCTTCCAATTAACATTGACAAAACAAATTTAGATAAACTAATGTTTTTAGGAAATTAAATACAAAATGTTTTGTAACAAAAAACATCTATATATCTTTGTTATTAATTTTTTGTTTTTATAAATTAATGGCTTGGGTAATATTTTTGATGATTCATTGATACTTTTGGGGTCCTGTTTGACCACACAAATTGTTGGTGATTTTGTTTTTAAATATAATTAAAATAAATGTCCTTAAACATGGCTCACTCATCAAAAAAAACGTAAGCCGGTATCTTAATGGCATATTTTTAAAATTTTACAAGAACAATGTACTTACTATCCCTTTACGTTAGATGATGATGAAAATAACTTAAAGGTTAAAAAAAATGATGTACTGTTATGTAAAATGTAAATATATGTATGTATATGACTTTATATTATTGATATATACCGTAATGTAAAATAATGATAAAATATATAATAGCATACATAGTATTAGCATATAAAATAGCGTTATATATTATTAAATTATATATTTTTTTTTATGTATATAACATATATTATATATATATATAATACCCAAAAAAGAACACACTATTTAAAATGACAGAACTCTAAATTGAAATTAAACACATTCAAATTACGACTGAAGTCAGTTTTTCTTTTGTTTGAAAGATAATTGTATGATATTTGGGTTTTAAAAATAACTTCTGGCATATGTCCTCCACGACCAGTTCTGAGGGACGCGTTCGATCAGACCAATTTTGTATCACTTGTTTTAATGCTTTAGTCCTCATTTCATCAATAAAACGAGTTATGTTGACTCCAAAGCGTCTGCTGTTTCTGGTTTATCTACATAAACCAATTAGATATCACATAATTCCATAATCCATTTTGTTGCACGATCTTGGAGAGCCAATTAATTGGGTTTTTAATTAATAAGGCCGTTTCTCGAAAAAATCTTATAACTTATAATCAATGTTATGGTCAAGTGAACGAGTTGAAATTTGTATGAGTGTAGATCAAGATTACGCAACATTTTCCATGTGGTGATTGCACGCAACCCAACATATGAACGTCGACAAATAGATAAAATTGAATCTTGATCAACACTAGCTTACATCACCGAGATTTTCTTGGGTACGTACAACTCTTTGTCGAAAAATTAATGGAAATAAATGAAATTCTTTACAACACAATTTGCCATCCGCAAACAATTAAAATTGTATCTGTTTAAATAAGTATTTTTTTTCTTAAATTAATGTTTTTTAGGTTTGGGTTAGTAATAAAAATTTTTATATTGAGGTATTTTTTTTTTTGAACTATATTATAATACATACTAATATAAAAAAAAACTACATACATACGTAACTATAAAACTAAAATGCTTTTTTTTTAAAAAAAAAAATTTAATGTTCACATTAACCTTAGTAAATGCAATCAAATATTTTATTAAGCAAATATAGGCGTTTTTTTTTTTAAATCTGAACAGAGCAAGAACTGTTAAAAAAATCGTTTAAAAAATTTTTTTTTTAGCTCTGAGGGTTCAAAGCTTGTGGTTCATAATTTTTTTTTTTAAATCAGAGTGGGCTCAGAGCGTGTTCTACGTGCTTAGTAGAAATATAACGAGCACGGCGGAGCAAAATAAAATACAGACATTTTGACGTTTGTTTATGATTATCTTGTAAAATAAAAGTCAATATGTTCTGTTTATTTTAAGTTATCCATATTAAATTAAATTTTAATAATTTTATTTAATTTTTTGACAATTTAAAACGAAATTAAAAAAAATTCCAATTTTTTTAAATCGGGTTTTTCATTAAATCTGAGCGCTCTTAGCGTGCTCAGTTCATGCTCTGCTCGGAGTGTGCTTTGATTAAAAAAAAAAAACGCCTTATATAACAAGAAAAAAAAAACTCATCAAAAAACATTTGAATGTACATATTGTATCTATCAACTTTACTAGATTCAAAAACTTTTTTACGACACATATAACTTTAACATCTGCAAATAGTGTTTGCAGGCGTATGGATTACAGCATACCAATTTTGTCGAATGTGAAACGGAATTTTCCATTCGAACAAAATTTTTGATGGCTTCAGCATTTTTTCGGCACAATCCAATCTAATTAATGTGCTCTATTTCAATTTAAAGTTCTTTTATTCTAAATAAAACATACCCGTTATATATAAGTTAATATATAATATATTATATTGGAAGAACTTTTATGTATGGATAAATATATGTATATATATGTATACAAATAATTATATAAACATATACATATACATATGAAATTTATATGTATGGATATGATGAAAACATTAAAAATATATTTAAAATATATTTCTCTGTATTATAAATTACTTTATTTTTATGAAATATGATTTATGATTATATTTATATGTTTAATATATATAATATGTTTATATATATATATATCTATCTATATATCTAGATATATTTATATATATATATAGATATATTTATATATATATATATATCATTTAATTGCAAGTATAAATATTAGAATTTTTTTTACAGATAAAAAGAAAAAAAATGGTGACCAAAAAATAACACAAAAACATATTCAAAAAAAAAAAACAAAAAAAACAAATGTATGTATATAATATATAAATGAAAAATATAATTCTTGAAGTACTTCTTTTAATTTGTTGATCTGAAATTTGTCTAGCCATTATTTTTAATTTTATTTTTATTCTATTTATGTGAAAAACAAAAATTTATTTTTTTTTAATTGGTCGGTTTTATTCAAAGTTTATGTATTTTGCAAAAAAAAAGTAATAATAATTTTTTTTTATAATTTATTTCTTTTATAATTTATAGGGTAACAAAAAACAACAAAACAATTCACAACACAATATACAATTAAATTATATGTTTAAATAAATAATTAAATAAAAGAATAAAAAAAAAATTGTGTTTTGAGAACTTTTGTTTTTTTAAATAACTTTATTTATGATATCAAAAAATACATAAAAAAACAAATTTAAAATAAATTAAATATGAAAATAAAATTACATATATAAATAATTAAAATGTGTTCAAAATCTTAAAAAAAAAAAAATAAAAAAGAAACAATTTATATTTCATTTCTTTTCAATCTGTATGTAGAAATCATCTTTTTTGTTTGTTCATTTCAATTAAGGTAATTTACTTTTGACTTTTCTAAATTTTTTTTTTTTTTTTGTAAAGTCAATTATAGAACAACAACATCTTATTTAAAATTCATTAAAAAAGAAAAAAAAGCAATTCTAAGAAAATAAATGTATTTTTAAGTGTCAATGTATCTTTTATGGTTTATTGTTTATTTGTTGCCCATATATTTATATCTTATTAAATTTGGTCTTCAAATATGTTTATAATCGTACAAAGTTTTGAAAACTTTATTAACATGCGCATAATATCGCTGAGGCGATGCTTTGTTATTCTGCGAAACGCAAAAAGTAATGTTTTTAATTTGACGCGATGTAAGAAGTCAAAATCATCGTGTGTACTATGTATATCTTTTTATTTTGAAAAAAAAAAAATTAATATAAAATTACAAAATAAAAATGACAGCAAACCTGCAAGCACTCGAACATTACGAAATTTTGAACAAATCTTCCAGAAATATAAGTAATATTGTTCTTAAAATGTTATGTAATTTCAAATTTTTTTTTTTGTAAGGTGAATTCCACACTCGTTCCTACAACTCACCCTCCACCAACTATTATTCTCTATTCCTCAAGTTGATCGATTCGACATTTCTATGTAAATCGATTGAAGGCGGCAATCCTTCGAATCGTTTCTTTCGTGTCTTGATATCGATTTTTACACGTCAGACACATTTCAAATAAACGCTGGTGTTCCATAAGGATCCGTTTTTGCTTCTACACTTTTTGATTTTTATCAACGATCTATCTTGAACCTTCAATCCAATTCACAGTTTCGCTGACGACAGCACTTTGGTGGCATCTTATAATTTTCTGAGAAAGTCAAATGTCCCTCGCGATCGACACAGCTAGGCTGTCTATGATTAATACGGTTAACAATGATTAAGGGTGCTATTGTGATTCCCGAATATTTCAGTTCCCGAAATTGATACGCGCGTACCATTTTTAATTTGTCAAAATATCTATTTTGAATATTGATTTCATATAAAAAATAGCGTTTTTAATTTTGGTATTATTTTTAATTATTTTTTTCTTTAAATTTTGTAAAATGGATTTCGATGATATTGAAGTTTTAGAAGATTTAAATTTAAAAACGTTTCATTTACTAAATATCAACAAAACGTCACCATAACAACATAACAAAAAACAATAACAAAATTGTATACGTTTTGTCAATTTTTAAATTTTAAAAACCCGACGTATGGTACGTCGCGTATTTCGGGAGCTCCCATATAATTATATGTATTTAAAATTATTTTGACAGAAAATATACGCCATACGTCGTCATTTAGGTAAGGCCGTAAGTAATAATGAATATTACACAACCTATTTTTTATGCTGAGTTGTGTCCAAATATAGTTATTGTCAATGACAACACTTTTCTTATGGTCGTAAATGTAAATTTGCTGTCAATATGCATATTTTGAATTTACGACCAAAAATTATGTAAAAAATCATTGCTAACTGAACCCTGGTCGTAAATGTGAAATATGTGTAAATTAAACGTTAACTATGCAAACTAAATTTTTTTATTTACAATCAGTTTACCAAGTAGTAAGGTACAGTTTTTTGAGCGTTCAGCGTTATTTTATTTTTATGATTAATAATGTAAGTAAGAAAATATTCTATCTTTTTTTGTAAATTAATTTAAATTTAAATTAACAGGAGTGAAACTGAAAGTGAATCACAAAGTTTGTTGTGGGACACATCCACCTTAAAACTATTATTTTGTACAAGATTAGCGATGGAAACTCATTTCAAAAGTGGAAAACAAAAACAATCTGTTGATTTTATATCCATTGCAAAATTAAAAAATTTACTTTTACGACCACAAAAATTTATTTGTAAATTGAATGTCTACTGATTGCAAATTGTTTGGTCTTAAAATCATAATAAATGTCAAATGGCATATTTAACGTCAAAAAGTTTACATTTACGACCACACCTTTTACAATTATGTTGTTTGAGACAACGTAAAAGTGATAATACGCTAAGACCAGTGGTGGTGGTATGTAACTTGTTACAAACGCTTTTTTTTGTAACAAAACACTAGCATCACAAAAATTTTTTGGTAGCATGAATATTGAAACACTGAAATGGAAACGAAACAAAACAAAAATCAGCGTAACAAAAGTTACGTACTGCCATTTCAATTTTTTTTTTATGACATAAAATTTAAAACAAATCTTAGGATATTGTACGATTTGTTTACTTTAAATTTCTTTGTTCGATTTGACATGTTTCTAAAAAATAAAACGTTTGATTTTAAAAAAGTTTCTAATTGAGAAATACAAAAAGCAAAGAAGTTTAAGTTGATGTTTGGTTTAATAAAATGTAAGTAAATTATAAAAATCACATAATATAAAATTCCAACATGTGCAAAAAATGGCTATGAACAAAGAAAATATGAATATCCTTACAAAATTTATTTTCGAAAACAACTGCATAGCCAGGGGTTTAAAAGACATAGAGGGTCGCAAAAATCGAATTGCTATGGTCGCAAATGATAACTGATTTAAATGAGGCTGGATTAGCAGTTAAACTAAAGTTGAGTTTTTATTAGTGTAGGTATATTAGTAATTACATATAAATCTTTTTTAGCGCTGGAGCGATCATAAATATAAAATAAATACTTACTTGACTTGAAATAAATTATAATTCTTCCAAAAAACAAAAAGTTAAACCCTTAAACTTGTTTTATACCGTCAAATTTTATTTGTGACGCTCACAAAAAATGGCGTTTCAAACGATACGTGCTGCCAAATGTAGTGAAACAAAATTAAAATGTTTGTTACAAGTTACATACTTCCACTCCAGTTGTCGTTACATAAACCCTAATTCTTGAAGGCAAATTTTAAATGTTAATAAACAAAAACGAAAAAACTAGAAATTAATTTAAATGTAATAGCTCTTTTGCTAAAAAGATTAGTATATTTTTAACATGCATGTTTTTATATACATAAAAACATTTTAGTTTAAGTACCTGCAAGTTTTCATGTTTAAAAAAAAAAAAAAAAATTGTACATAAATACATTTAAGTTTACGTACCTGAAAATTTTAATATGTTTTAAAAAAAATAACGAATTTCAGTTAATGTAATGTAGGTTAAAACAAGAAATATGTTTGTTAAATTTATGAATCTAAAACATGAAAGGTACCTACATCATTTTTACTTATAAAGTATAGGTAATTTAAAAGGATTTAAATTTCTTATACTTCTTCTAAAATTCTGTATTAATTGTTTTTTCATATTCTCAAGAATCATATAAAAAAAACCTCCGACGTATCTATTTTTATAATTTTTGACAAAAAATCAAAAGTAAAAACAAAAAAATTGTAATTTCTCTAACTTTAAAAAAACGACATTACCTCAAAAAAAGTCTTCAAGACGTGATAATTTTTTAGAGCAGACGCGCTTTGTATGAAGTGATGAGCCTTTAAGAATCGGGGTGATAATGTTAAGTTAAATATTTAAGATTACTTGATTTTAGAATTGTAAAAGAAAGAAAGTAGCTAAGAATTTGTTGTCCTTGTCTATGTTGTGAATCAAAAGATTTTTCCTTTTGAAAATATCTTTGTTATGTTATATTAACGGAGTGAGTACAGTTATTCTGTACGTTTTCTTTAAATTAGTAAAATAGTCTTAAAAAATTAATATAAAGAGGTTTATAAGAATATTTTATTTTAAAAAATTTTATTCTTGTTAAAAATTATTTTGTTTTTATATTTAGTAGTAAAATAAGAGTTACATTCACACAGTTTAAAAAATTAATTTCATTTATAGAAACATTAATTATTCAAAAATTTAATTTTGAAACTTCAAAACAGTTTTTACAATTAAAATTACAACATATTAATTTAAGGTACCTAGCACTTTTATGAAATAAAACTTCTTTACAAACGGTTAAAGTTGTTATTCACAATAAAAAAATTTGGTTGTGTTGTTTATTAGTTTGTGTTGTGTAATAAACAATTCAACTAAAAAGAGTTGTTAATCGCACTAGAACCAATTTTGTTCCAAATAAAATAGTTTTTTTTTATTTTTATTTTTGCAAATACAATTTTTTTTTTTATATTTATAAAATCAATAAAATACGAAATTTACTTACGAAATACGAAAGTTATTTCGAACATTCATCAATTGTCATCAATCACTTAAACATTGCGAAAATGTAGAAAACCTTTGTTTGTATAACTTGAATTTTTCTATTGAGTGAAGTTAAAAAATTACATTTCAGTATTATGATTTATTTTGGTAACAAGTATAACATATATTGGTGTTCTAGTAACAGAGTTACTTCTGTGTGGTTTTAAAGGAAAATTTTTTTAAAATAAATTAAGAACATTATGTAATTAACATATAAAATATAAAATCATTCTAAATATGTATAATCACAAAGTTTTCATTCACAAGGGATATACTATAATTTCTTTAATAAATAATATGCGTTTCTTGTTTTCAAACTTATTTTAAAATTGTAAATGCATACTCCATTATTTCGATCACTAAGCGAAAAAGTGTATCACGTCACCTCTATTGAAAACATTAAAGTTGTGTTGCCACGATGAAATTTGCTATGTTGGTAGACATTACTGTTAAAATAAGTTTTTAAAAATTGTAATTTTTGTTTTTTCTTTTGAGTTTTTGTTGCTGTAAAAAGTTTTAACAATAAATAGGTGTCTATAATTTAATTCATTTAATGACTAAGGTGAATTCATTTTATTTGTACGATTTTTCTCAAATGAAGAAAAAAACAATTATACATCTTGAAAAATCTTGATATTTAAAAATTAGCCGGTCCGGAAGGCATTACAACTACCGTCCTCAAAAACACATTAACCTTCATTTCAAAACGACTGCGCAACCTTTTCCATCTTTCTTTTACTTCGGGTATTCATTCTACCCAATGGAAGGTTGCACATGTTTTTTCAATACTAAAAAAGGCGATAAAAGCGATCCGTCTAATTATCGACTTATTGCTATTACTTCGGTCCTTTCCAAAGTAAAGAAAAAACTTATAAACCATAGGCTTTTGAAATATCTAGATCGCAAAGGGTAGCTTCATGATCTACAATACGGGTTCAGAGCCCGTCGTTCAACTGGTGATCTCATGGCCTACCTGTGCGAAAAGCTTAATATCAGTCTATACCATTCTGGCGAGTCTGATGGTGTAGCTTTGGATATTTCTAAAGCTTTCAATCGAGTTTGCTAAGTGTTTGGGTTTCTTATATCGCTGCAAAACTTACTTCTCCTCCTCTGATCTCCTTAACATTTATAAAGGCCAAAAATAGAGTATAATGCACATCATATTATAAATGATTTTAGTGTTACGCAATTATCATCTTTCTTCTAAGTATCCCATCCAAGTTTCCCCATACCCCATAATCCAGAAATCCCAAATAACTTCCATCATAATCCCTAATCCTTTCTTATCCCCATCTCTGTAACCAAACTGTATATTTGTATCACAAGCTCCCTCCTAAAGTTTGGTTGAAAAAGAGCGTGGTTTTGGGGTGTTAAAGTCACACTACTCAAAGAAACACCGTACAGTTTCGATTGGTGGCTTTCGAGCTTTCCATTCCCTCTTAAAAAAGAAAAAAAAAATTTGGGTATAATGCAATCAAATTTTGCACAAATACTGCAATTACTTATCTTCACGATTACTAATTTTTACTGTACTGCAGTTACTGTTGAATGATTTAATATATTTGATTTATTATTTGAATTTTAAATAATTTACTTATTTTTTAATGTTACATAATTCAATTTTTAAAAGTTTAATTCTTTGAATTTGAAAAATTCTGGTTTGATTTAATTTAAAGATTTATAGGAATCCTATTTACTTTTTCCTTGAAATATGATCTCATTCAGGTTACAGGTATGGAAAGGATTAATTTTAGATTGTAATATTAGGATTTTTAGTAATTTTTATATAATTCATTTAAATATAAAAATAAATTTTTCATGCAAACAGCAAGTACCTTTAATAGGCAATAAACACTATTTAAGTAAGTAGTCTTCACTGGGTGCTCTTGTATCAAATTTAAAAGGTGGTGTCGGGAGAATCAATTCAACTTGGTTGATTTTGACATTTTTCAATTCCACTCAAAAATTTCCCGGTGTCGGCTAAGTCAATTGAATTAGTTTCAATTAATTGAATCAAGTTGTTTCAATTTTGATTTTTTGACAACAGAAATGTCAGTATTATAAAAATAATTTAAACGAAAAATTTTTTTTAGTTTTTAGACGGTTTATTTTGTGCTGCATTATATTTACTACTAAAAATTTTTGCAATGAGTTTTTTGTGGTTGCTTCCATTAGATTGATTAATTTTTCTAATTGTTTCCTGTTGCTGAAACATTATTTCCTGAAAATAATAAATAAAAATTTTCATATTTATATAAATTATTTATCTTTATTTACCTTTCTAAATTACTCATTTTAATTTTTCTTTAAATTTTTAAACACAAACAACGCCAATAACAGAATAAATTTAACAGAATAGCTTTAAACATAAACAACGCCAATGCCATAATGTAATTTCAAACACAAAAATGTATTTGAATTTCAAAGTCGACTCAGACGACTTTAAACAACACAAATTGATTTCCCCGACACCGATAGTTGACTCAAATCGACTTAAGTTGAAAGTCGAAAAAAAAATTGATTCTCTCGACACCACCTATAGTTTCAATCTTTATAAATTTTGAAGAGATATTGGGAGGTGCGGGGGGGGGGGTTCCCAAACCACTACTCCAGTCAGTCCCAAATTGCGTCCGCTAAGCTATCTTGATGAAATTTATACTGTAGGTTACTAGAAATGAAATTATGGCGGGTATTGCTTATGGTCGAGCTCGGATGATGGCTTCGGATTCTATAAGTTTTTGATCGAATTATGGCTAAACGAGCATAACTCCGAAACCAATAAAGATAGAACCTTCAAATTCAATACAACGGTGTTTCTTCTTTTTTCTTTTCTGTTCTTGGAACCAATTTGGATAGTGGTTCAAATACTACACAGCTCCCAAGACCATAAAACATATCTTCGAAATTAATAAATAATAATTTGCAATACATTTAGAATGTAATGGCAAACGTTCCTAAGATTGGAGATTAATTGAAGTGGTGTTTCAGGTACCTCCTGCATTCTTCCAAAGATCTAACAAGCAAATTTTCGAAATTAATAACGATAGAAAGCTGAAATCTGGTACACGAATGTTCTGTTCAATTTGTTTTCCGATTTAATACTTTTATATTTTTATAATGCTAAGGAGGTAATTAAATTTTAATATAATACATGTTATATATATTATATTTTATAAATAAAAAACTAAAATATTTTTTTTAATAAACGGCTAAATTTAATCATCAAGCTTTATCTGATATATTAAATTTCAGAAAAATTTTTTTAATATAAAAATATATACGTGTTTATATTTCAAAAAATTTCAAAATCTTTTCGCAAAACTTGAATATTTATATGAATTGCTTGATATGTTTTTTTTTGTAATATTTTGTAAAGTTTTTTTATAAATTTATATACCATAAATATCAGTTTCAATTAAAAGAATTTATTTACTAAAAATTGAACTATATATAACCTACTAGAAAGGTACATTACATATATTACATACATATGCATGTTATTATATAATAATATATCATTTATAAGAAAAGTGAGAAAAGAAATTTTAATATTCTGTTTCAACAGTTTTGTCAATTTACATAGAAAATTAAAAGAATTAGACCTAAAAATAAGATAAAAATTTTGATTCATATAAATGAAAAAAATGGTTATTGCTATTATTAATGTATATTGAATATAACCCATATTAAAATTGTATAAAAAGTATGACAATATTTTTTGTATATATTAATATTTTATATAACACTTCTATTTATAGTTTGTAAGTAAAATAAAAGACATAAATACTTACGTATTAAAACATTTAAAACAAAAATTAATATTATTGCTTTGTATAAATTACATAAAATACGTATACAGTTTTGTTAATTTAATATTTAATATATTATTTAACAAGTTTATGTTCATTAGTATGTTTAAAATCTCATAGAAACTCTTTCGGATTAAGCATAATATATATTTTTAACACTTTTGGGATATATTTAAATGAATGAAGGTATGGTAGGCGTGCTTCTTTAACTAAACTATATAGTATTTAGGGTATTTACGGGATGATGTCAGTAATAACTAGGATAGCTGGCCCCGAGACAGCCTTGTAAGCGTATGCGACTCGCAACGCAGCCAGACCCGATCCAGCCTTATCCGGTAGGACTTCATCGCGAGAACATGAACCCATATCTCGGCACCATACAGCAGGACAGACTGGCCTGCAGAATCCGAAGGTGCCTTCGGCTCGACCTTGGCCCACCTATGTTGGCCATTAATCGATCTAGCGCCATGGCACCATTTGAGGCCTTCGGGAGTTCAAAGTTCATCCTCCTTTTTGTCAGCACTACGACCTCCGTCTTGCTCAATGGCAACGACAGTCCGCGGCTGTCCATCAAAACAAGGATGGACCGCATGGCCTGGTTAAGCTTCAGCTGGGTGAGCTAGACGTTCCGTGCTGATATCAGCTCGGCAACGTTGTCAACATATCCGACCAGCATCGACTCATCTGGCATGCCTAACCTCAACAGACTGTCGTATGCGGCATTCCAGAGGTCGGGCCGGGGATCGAACCTTGCGCTGCACCTCCAGTCACGGTGATACTCCCTTGCCCTTCATCCGTGTCGAAGATTACAGTACGATCGTCAAGATAGTCGCAGAACGCTGAAGTCCTGCTCTAGAGCTTGGAGCATGTCGCTCCATCTGGTTGCGAGTTAAACGCATTTTTCACGTCTAAAGTCACGAGGAGGACTATACGACGAAAAAATGGTTGTGGTCCTCGGCCTGCTCATCACAGATGTGATTTTCGCAATGGCATCTGCTGTGGAACGACCAGTCCTGAAACCGTACTGACGCGGAGACAAATTCCCAGCTGCCTCGATGGCAGACAACAGTCTTGGCTTGAGTAACTTTTCAAGAACCTTTTTCGCTGTATCCAGCACCCAGAGCGGGAGGTATGAGGAAGGAAGCTCTGGATGTCCTTTCCCCTTGCTAATAACCACAAGCCTAGCTGTCTTCCAGCTTTATTTTAAAATAAAAACAATTTCTTTTTTTGATATTATAAAGATATAATATCGTTTTTGGCGCAGTCGGTAGGATGTTCATCTAAAGAAAGACATCTAGTGAAAACGAATCGTAATAAAATACAAAACAAGGATCAATTAAAGAAACACAGCAAAATTTTAAATTAATTTTGCGAAGAAAAAACGATCCAAAATTAATAATAACCTTAATAAACGTTTCGATCGAAATCGAGTTTTAAATTTTGAAATGGTTGAACAAGTAACAATCGAGCAGTTAACCAATCAAGTTGCTTTGTTAACTCATCAATTAAATGAGCAAACTAATAGACTCGATCAAGTCAACAGAACAGTTTTTGAATTAACACCAGATCAAATAATCAGGAATTTTAATGAAATAACACCGTTTTCTGGCGAAAATTCATTTAAACTAAAATCATTCCTGAGTCCTGAAAATCCTGAAAATCATTATCTGACCAATGACGTAGTGGTAAAGACGCCGCCCTTCATGCGGAAGGTCTCGGGTTCAAACCCCGGTCAGATCATATCTAATAAAAAAATATCGTAAATTATATAATTATATCGTAATAGTTTATATCGTAAATAAGATTTAATAAAAAAATATAAATAATTCTTGTGTAAGATAATAGATGGCGCACAAAGTTAACATTTGCGCATTCATATTACATAACCTTATACAATAGCTACAGCCGAGTAATCAACGGCTTAGTGAATATTATGATTAAAAAGAAACTGAAGCCAAGTTTAAAATAAACTTGGTGAATGTCTTATACTCCTTAAAGGAGTGGAAAAGGAATAAAAAAAAAATTCCTGAGTGCAGTTGAAGACGTTAAAGCTCTTTGTGGAGATAATAATGTTCATCTAAGGCAGTATTTTTTAAAGAAGTAATCAACATCAAGATTATTGAAAAAGCGAGAAATGTCATCCTTGAAATTCGGGAAGATCGAAGAAACTGGGATACAGTAGTCAACACCCTTACACTGAGTTTCAGACCTAAGCGGACAATCCATCAGCTCCTGTTCCAAGCAAAGGAATTTAAGGGTATTTAATCTTAAAGATTTATTTAATAAGTTAAGCAATATAAAATCAGAAGCTAGTGAAATATGTGGCTTTGATAACGAAGAAAGTTTTACTTATGAATCTATAGATAAAGAATTAGTCAAAATTTTGAAATTAAAATGAACACCAATATTATGCAAATACAAATAGATCAAAGTAAAACTTTATTCGAATTAGATATTTTTTATCAATCAGAAATATATTTAAGTGATGAAGTTATTAAATTAGAATATAAATTAAATAAAAATATTAAATCAGATAAAATAAATCAAACTGTTGTTCATAAAAATCCTAGTTTTCAAAGACAAATTTTTTTTAATAACAGTTACCGTAGTACTTATAATTCACCTAACTTACCTAACAATTCCAACAACGCTAGACCTAATTTTAATCAAAATAATTTAGACAGTACAAGACCTGACTTTAATAATTATCAAAATAATAGAAATTCAGGACAGTTTAGGAGACAAAATTTTTCACAAAATACTAGATCGGGACAATTTCGAAATTTTAACTATCAGAACCGAACAGAACAACAACCAATGGAAGTAGACAATATTAATGAAGAAAATGACGCACACCAAGATGTAAATTTTACAAACTAGCCTCGGAGAATAGACTACCAATAATTAAATTAACTTTTGAAACAATATCAATTAATTGTTTAATAGATACAGGGTCAGACACTAGTCTCATAAAATACCATATAAAATTCTAACTTTAAATAAACCTATTACATATAATTCTTTAGGTGGACCAAAAAGTGTAACAAATTAATTTCTTCATTCCTTTTCAAGCCAAAAGTGACGTGGAAAATAAGTTAATAAGAAAATAAGTAAAATAAGTCCTGGAAATTTTTTCTAAATATAAAATTTCTTTCGAAAATATAAATTACCCCAGTGAAATTGTTGAAGCAAATCACTTAGAGCCAATTAATAATATAAAATACGAAATTTCAAATAAAATTAATCAAGAACATCTTAATTCTGAAGAAAAATCTTATTTAAAAAATTTGTTAAGTAAAAATCAAGACTTATTTTTTAGTGAAGGTGACAATTTGACTTTTACACACGAAATAAAACATGAGATCAAACTAAAGCACGAAAACCCGATGTACAGTAAAATATACCGATACCCACAAGTATATGAGAAAGAGATAGAGAAACAGATTCAAGACATGTTAAAATAAGGAATAATTAGAGAATCTAACTCACCGTATACTCCACTTTGAATTGTACCAAAGAAATTGGACAGTTCTAATATAAGAAAATGGAGAATAGTAATTGACTATAGGAAACTTAACGAAATAACAATTGATGACAAGTTTCCTATACCTAACATTGATAACATTTTAGACAAACTTGGACGTTCACAATACTTTACGACATTAGACTTAGCGAAAGGCTTTCACCAAACTATGGTGAATGAAAAAGATAAAAAGAAAACAGCATTTTCAACACCTTTCGGGCACTACGAACATATTCGTATGCATTTTGGCCTGAAAAATGCGCCATCAACTTTTCAAAGAATGATGAATTCTGTGATAAGGGAATACATCAATAAAATTTGCGCAGTATATCTAGACGATATAATAATTTTCAGTACATCTATTCAAGAACATATAATTATTACAAACAAAATTTTCAATAAACTAAGACAAGCTAATTTAAAAATACAGATCGACAAATGTAATTTTTTTTTGTAAAGAGACAGAATATTTGGGACATGTATTAACAAACGACGGAATAAAGCCAAACCCAAAAAAAAATTAAAGACATAGTAGAATTAAAACTGCCAACCACCCAAAAGCAAATCAAGTCCTTCTTGGGAATAATTGGCTATTATAGAAAATTCATAAAGGACTATGCCAAAATAGCTCAACCAATGACAAAGTATTTAAAAAAGGACGCACAAATAAATAAATTAGACTCTTCCTACATTAACGCTTTTGAACAATTAAAAACTCTCATAACTTCACATGCTATTCTTAAATATCCAGACTTTTCCAAACCCTTTAAACTTCACACAGACGCAAATAATTATGCAATAGGTGGAGTATTACTCCAAGACAATCATCCAATTTCGTACGCCAGTAGGACGTTGAACAACCACGAAATTAGGTACAAAACGAATTACGACTGAAAAGGAACTATTAGCCGTTGTATGGGTCATAAAATATTTTCGACTTAAAATGGTTCTACATTAACGCTTTTGAACAATTAAAAACTCTCATAACTTCACATCCTATTCTTAAATATCCAGACTTTTCCAAACCCTTTAAACTTCACACAGACGCAAATAATTATGCAATAGGTGGAGTATTACTCCAAGACAATCATCCAATTTCGTACGCCAGTAGGACGTTGAACAACCACGAAATTAGGTACAATACGAATTACGACTGAAAAGGAACTATTAGCCGTTGTATGGGCCATAAAATATTTTCGACTCAAAATGGTTACACACCAAATATTTAGGTAAAGATTTAAATCCTAGGTTACAAAGATGGATTTTGTCTTTAGGGGAATATAATATAAAAATCGAATATTTAAAAGGGAAAGAGAATAAAATCGCTGATTTTCTCAGCAGGATTAATACGGACGAACATGAAATAAACATACTGACCGAGACGTTCAGTTCTAACGAAGGAAGAGAAATCGTAATTTCACAACAAAGTGAAAACTCTTCTGAAAACAAAGACAATAACTCTCTTCAACCGACAATTCACTCTCAGGAAGAAGAAAAAAATTACCATATTACTATTTTAGAAACAATAGTAAACCATTTTAAAACCCAAATCATAATAACTTCAAACTTTACAGAGGAATTCAAACAAGTCCTAGGAAACCGCAGAATTTATATTAATCCAAATTCAACTACAGAAAACTTAACCAATATTTTAAAAACTTATATATCAGAAAGTAAAGTAGCAATCTGTACACAAATATCTGATCACGATTTTAACGTTTTTCAACAAACTTTAATTAAAGAGTTTTCCAATATTAAATTTGTAAAATGCAATTATTTTGCTTAAGATATAAAAACCGAAGAAGAATTAATAAAAATAGTTTCTATCCATCATAAAGAACAAAAACATCCAGGAATTATTGCTCTTTATGAAAATCTCAAAACCAAAATATATAATAAACAACTTAAGCTCATAATAAATAAAATTACAAATAATTGTGATATATGTATTCAAGGGAAATTATGATCTTAACCCTATCAAACCAAAGTTTAAGAAAATTGAAATACCCAGACAAAAAAATCAAATTATACATGTAGATACCTATACAAATAGAAAGCAAACATTTATAGTTTTTATTGATAAATTCACAAAATTTCGAACTGCTTATCCATTAGAAAACAGAAATCATGTAGAACTTATAGAAAAATTAAGAATGTATTTTAATCATAAAAAACCTCAAAAACTTGTTGCAAATAACGAATTTAAATCTATTTATATAAAAGAATTCCTTACTAACGAAAATGTAGAATTACACCTTGTTAAACCCAACAGTCATACATGAAATTCTGACGTAGAAAGACTTAACAATACAATTATAGAAAAATTACGTATACTAAATTTAGAACAACAATGCCCCATAAGGATACAAATTTTAGAAGCTACAAAATTTTACAATAATCAATATCACAGTACAATAAAAACAACTCCCTCAAATGCTGAAAATGATTTAATATCAATAGAAACAATATACAGGGTGTCCGGGACTCAAGTACGCGCACTACACTCAGTGATTGGGGGCATTAAAACAAACAAAAAATTGTATTGGAGGTGGGGGTCTATTGTGAACCCTTTTCGAGATATGAGGGATTAAAGATTTTTAGGAGACTTTTCATAAAAAAATCAATAACTTTTGAACAGCATCCTGTAGAGAGATAAAAAAAATCCATTTTGTAGAGTAAATTGTCAGCTTTAATTTTTGTGTACTAATAATCCCCATATACCCAATATTTACAAAGTTATGTAGGTTCAAAATGATTTAAAATTTCTTATAAAATATTAATGAAAAAATAAATAGATAAAAAAAAAAAATTTCATAATTTTTCTGTTTGAACCGATTGAAAATAACACACTTTTTTCTTCGGAAGCTCTACAAAATGGATTTTTTTTATCTCTCTACAGGATGCTGTTCAAAAGTTATTGATTTTTTTATGAAAAGTCTCCTAAAAATCTTTAATCCCTCATATCTCGAAAAGGGTTCACAATATTCATTGATGAAATGAATTAGGATGTCATGTTTCTTGCCACATTTTGCACATCCTCTTGATTGACAATTTTTGCTGGAATGCTCCTTTTTGAGACAGATGTAACAAACCTAATCCTTTTACTATATTAAAACGCTCTTATGATTGATTTTCCTTGCATTCAATACAATTTTGTGTTTCAGATATTAAGGTTAACACTTTAGCAAACATGCATTCTTCTCGAAACTTAATTTCTTAAAATTTTAACAACTCGAATGAATGTTCAAATGATGTATGAGTGGCTACCAAGCTTCTTTATTATTATAATAACCGATAAAATTGGATCTCATGATGTCGTGTAATATTAATATTTGCATTTTCTAAGGCCATTAAAAACTTCTTAGTTGTATCATGTTGCTTTTTTATTGAGTTTTGATTTTCCGAATGCTGGTTGTGACATTAACTCGTTTGAAGTAGTTGGTACTTTTAACCTCTTATTTTCATATCTTTCGGTAAGTATCTAAAAATGTCGAATGAGGTACCACATATTTTGAATATCGAATAAATAATGAAACTCTCTTTATTTTAAATAATTGCCATAAAATTTTGGAATTTAATAATGGGTAATTTAAGGGATGAAGTTGGCTGTTCACTAGGTTTTGCATTATTATTTGTTTGAATGCTCTGCAGCTTATTCCATTCTTCTTCAATGCTTAAAATTGTTTTTTTATCAATCTCCTCCAAGCTCAAATACTTTTGGCCATCGTAATTTGAATTATCGGCAATTGACCATATGTCATTATGATATGTGTCAATCTGTTCCCATAATCTCTCAATATACCTTTGTTTGGTCTCATAATATTCTTAGTTTTACTTCCCTTATGACTTTGTTTTCGTTCAATGTTATGTTGTAACGAATTCATTTGTATTCTGTAGTCTTACGAGCTTGATTAGCTTTTTACTTCACTCTTGCTCTCTTTCTTTTGATATTGGGTTCGCTAAGTCTGTACCAACTTTCCCTTTTAAAATGAGTTGTTTTACTTGATAATTGTCCTCCAGGTTCTTTAGTGCTATAATGTTTCTTTTAAACTCGTCTTGAAATTGTTCACAAATGTCTTTTATTTTATTGTAATAATTGGCATTAAAAAAGTTATGATATGACTGGTCGCTGAATTGTTCCCTGATTGTATTGTCATTTACGTCAAATGACTTTCATCTTGTTTAAAGTAGTCATAACTTTTTCTCATAATATACTAGTGTCTTTCTGTTTGCTGGATTCTTTTAGTAATTTTTAACTATCCGTTGAATTTCTTCTCCCAATTTGTTTTCATTTGTTACTAATTCTTCTATTATGCGACTAAAATTTACCTATATATAACTTATATATAATTTTCAATTACGTGGCACAGGCGTTTCGGGTTATCACGCCGGGGTCATCAAAAGATATGTTTTTAATTCCTCACAAATAATAGATAAACAAGGCCCATCAACCTTGATTAAACGTAAAGTTGTGTAAGTAACTCTGGATACCACTGCACAATTAAAATTAAAATTGCATTCAATTCAATCAGCCAAGCCACATGGGTGGTTTCAACTGCTGCATCGAGGTATTTTGATGTAATGTTGACGTATTCGGTGAAAATTCTGTATACACCAAAACCGGTTTCGTAATTCTTGTATTCACAAAAAACCGGTTTCGTTGCAACCAAATTTTACTAGTAAAACTCAATGCACTAACCAATACAAACAAAAAAATTATTTTTTTTTCTTTTATTTTTTTGTTGTTTTTCTTTTTGTTTTATTATTTAAAAATTTTTTAACTGTGCGCATCTTAAATAAAAAAAATTTGAGACCGGACAAAATATAAAATATTTCTGGTATTGGAAATTGATAAAAATCAATATAAGATTACCATATTAGGTTTTATTTCTATTTGTTATTTTTTATCTTTCAAACTACATACTAAAAAAAACAAAAATGAACAAAAATATTTGTATTATATTAAATATATAAATATATTTTGATTGATAAAATATAAAATTTAGTTAATATAAATAATAACAAAAAATAATTAATGATATAAAAGACAATTAGTTTAAGGAACAAATTCAGAACTTAATTTTAAAATTGTATAATTATGAATCTTTGCTCAGTCCCACAGATGTTAATTAAATTAATAATCCATTTTTAAATGACCTAGATATTATATAAGTAAAATAAAATTACCTACTTACTTAATGTAAATAAAAAATTAAATTTCTTATATTACCTACAAATCAATTTTTTTATTTAGGTAGCTCAAACCTGCTTTTTTTATATGAATGAAAAATTACAAAAACTTTCCGCTTTTGAAAAATCAGTTAACTAAACATTCTCTGACGATAACTTTCTTCGAATGAACTAAATTTTACACATACATTCATAAGTTCATAAATTGGTGACAACTAACAACACTTAAAACTCTACACTCGTGTGGGATTGAGTAATATTCATTTGCGTTGGAAAATTACGTCAATGCAACTTCCCCATACTCATCATGTGGCTTCACGGAATAGCAAGTATTTTGAGCAGATTCACTACGGAAATGCAAATAAAAGTATTAGTTTACTAGCTGAATTACAAATTTGAATTAAATTGTTTAACCAAAATTAAACTTATTTATAATAAAAAATTGTCGACTAAAGCTATTTTAAATTTTAACTTATTAAAAAATATTAAGTAAGTTACAACAAAATTTCTATACAAGTAAATTATAATAATATAAAAAAAACAGAGGTAAAAAATATAAAAAAAAAAAAAAATATAGTAATTTTTGATGAAATAGGTTATTTAATTTAGTTGTGAATTAAGAAAAATAATGTAAAATGAGATATAAACATTTCAGTTATAAATTTTAAACATTTTAAATCTCTATTAAAATATTTTATTAAAAATCATAAACATAAGAAATAAAACGCGTTATGTAAAAAGTAAAATGTAAAAGTAAAATCAGAAGTGAGTCTGGAATTAATTGTGCTCGTGTATGTGGAAGAATCTACAACTCAGCAATAAAACGCTCGGGTCTGGATCATTTTTCCAGTGGCTTAATAGGGTCTATTAAAAAGATAAAATACATATGCGAAGAATGTATAATGTATATTCATAACGTGGATGATGTATTTAAAGATATACAGGAAAGTTCAACTGAGAATAACCAATACCTAAAAGAATACAAAGAAGAGTTTGAGAATGCATTAAAAAGAAATGAAAACGAGATTAAATTATTACCTGAAGCGAAAGAAAACGAATACATATGCTAGTATTGTGAAGGCAACTCCTCCAGTATTGCTAAAACCAAAGAAAAATCAAGTTTGTGCATTGACAAAGCAGGATTTGGAAAAGAACATTGATCCAGCAGCTACGAATCTTAAAATTTCAGCTGTTAAGCACAAGCATAATGGTGCTGTAGCTATTGAAGGGGATAAATATGAGGAAACGATAAAAATAAAGACATTATTAGAAGAAAAGATGAAAGAAGATTATGTAATGGTGATACCGAAGCAAAAAAACCCTAGAATAGCTGTGTTTAATATTAAAAAGAAATTTGGTGAGTTGGAATTACTTGATAAAATAAGAATCCAAAATGATGGGTTGCAGTATGCTGAATTGAGAATAATATCATATAGGGTAAATCATAAAAACTTAAACAATTTGGTATTGGAACTGGATTTTGGTGGATGGGAAAAAATTATGGAAAAAGGTAAAATAAACATTGGATGGTATCGTTATATGGTTTTTGATTGGGCATATTTAAAAAGATGTTTTAAATGTAAAAGGTTTAATCATAAATCTATTGACTGTACGGAAAAAGAGGTGTGTGTTAAATGTTTAGGAGAACATAAAAGTAATGGCTATAATATAAGTCCAATAAATAAATACTTGAACTGCATTTTTTTTTTTTTCCGGCACCTCTACGTGCTAACTGTTCACTGTGATAGGCTAAACAGCCTGACTATATATGTGCATGTCGGAACAGGGGAGATATATTCATATATTAGAACTGATCAAATAAACTCCATATACAATTTAAACATGAGATAGTACTACGCCTTATAATATGTATAAATGTCTTAGATTTTCAATAAATACAGTTCTATTTTTGTTTATATTGCAATAATTTTGTATTTGAGTTATATGGTATTCTATATCAGTGAGTTATATTATTTAATTGAAATATTTGTTTACATTTTGTATTTGTTTTTATTGTTATATTTATTTATTTATTATTAAAGGTATATAATTATTAATTAAGCCATTAATTTGAACCCAAAGGTGAATGGTGGCTGAGTCGAATTGAAAACCAGATAAAAGTTTTTTTACTTTCACTGGGATTCGAATCCGGGGCCTCTCGCATAAAAGTCGGCACTCTAACCACTGTGCCACCCAGCCATTAATACCAGCATAAATATGAACAATAAATTACAACTAAAATTAGATGTGAATCATAACATCATTAGTCGAAGTTGTCCGGTGTATGTCAACAAGTTAAAAAATTTAAAAGAAGGATTTGGTGTTAGCAACTAATTTATTTTAAGGCGGTGTATTTAAATATCCAGGGTTTACTAAATAATTTTTCTGGATTAGAAGTATTAATACAAGAAAAATCATACGAATTTATCATATAAAGTGAAACTCATTTATAGATGTGATTCAATATATTTAGACGTGATTCAATATCCGAACATACAGGTGGTGTTGTATTATATGTCAAAAACAGTTGGCGAGTGTAAAAACCTTTACAAATTAAAACAATGGGAAAAGAAATATGGTGGATGGCGAGCAAATGTTCAAAAAACGAGGTAAATATAATTTTGGTAATAGTTTATAGGTCTCCAAGTAGCTCTGAAAGTTTTTTTTTTGTGATACTATTATTGAATGGCTCGACATACTTGAGGATGTAAATGCGGAAATTTTAATTTGTGGTGATTTTAACATAGATTGGGCACTAAACAATACTATATAAAAGAGAGATAAAAAATATTTTACCAAGATGTAATAAACAATTGGTTAATGAATACATAAGAATAATAAGAGAAACTTACTTACTTACTTACTGGATCCTAGAACCCCTGGTGGGGCATAGGGCGTCAACAAATGCTCTACACCTTCCACGATCCTTAGCAATTCCTTTTAGCTGTAGCCACGTTTTGCGTTGCGCTTCTGCCTCTTTCAAAACAGTACTTCAATCATCTTTTTCTTCGTTTTTTGCCACAGGTGTGTGTTGGTGATGATTTGCGGCCAACAAACTCTTAAGATGCGGCGTAGACAACGGTTTATGTACGTCTGCAACTTTTTGGTGTTGCAGACGTACATGGAAGGTAACCGCCAAACCTTCCATGTTTCACAGCCGTATAGAAGTACTGATTTGACGTTTGTTTCAAATATTTTTAGCTTTGTACGCAGCATTATTTGACTGCCATATGTTTGATAGAGTTCCAAATTTGTTTGCCATATGTGTTCAAATTTTGGCACATTTCGTTCAGACCACTTCTTGTGTGTGTCATGAAAGCTACATCATCAGCATAATCTAAGTGGCTTAAATGTTTTCCTAGTCGCCACTAAATGTCATACCTCTCATCTATGCCTACGCTTGCGGCTAAGATTTCGTCCATCACAACCAAAAATAATATAGGCGACAATATACAGTCTTTCCTTACACCCTGCTGCACCTCAAACGAATCAGTCAACTGTCCATTGTGTAAGACTCGACAACTCGCATATTCGTAGGATTCTTTAATAACGGCAATAACTTTCTTCGGGATACCCCACCTACTAAGAGCTCTCCAAAACTCGCAGTTTACACGATCAAAAGCTTTCTCGAAGTCTACAAACATGAGATGCCTGAATCAATGCCTGAATCAATGGGAGAAGTATATCTGCCGTTGCGGGGATGTCTGCTTTTAGAAGTTCGGTGGGTATTTGGTCAATTCCAGCAGCTTTGTTATCTTTCAAGAGCGAAATGGCACTTTCGATTTCAGGTTTCGTGGGTGGTGCTGTACTGATACCTCTGTGGGATCGACGCAACTCAGGTTCTTCAGAGATTTCTGATGTAGATTGCTGTATAAAATTTTCGTTTAGCAAACGGCAAAAGTAGTCTTTCCACCTCAGTAATTGATCATCCACTGACACCTTTGTACAAAATTTCCACATGTTGCGGAATTTTTCAACACTTCAACATCGAAGAGTGCTTTTCTGACAGGTACTTGATTTCGTCTTTGGTCAGCTACTGTTCTTTACTGCAACTGTTCTTAACTAAATGGTGATTGCTTCCAACGTCACCGCTCCTCTTATTTCAAATGTTGCAAAGATATTTCCTCCACTTCTGCTGGACAATGAAATGGTTTATTTGGTTTTCAGTTTGACCATTTGGGGAAACCCATGTTACCTTATGACATGACTTATGCGCAAACAACGTACCGCCAATGAGTAGGTAGATGGCGGAAATTGCAAAAAATCCACGAGCCTTTCGCCATTGTCGTTTCTTACCCCAATGCTATGCCGTCCCATGACTTGTTCTAAACCAGAGTTTTCCGCTCCGAGTTTCGCGTTTAGTTCACCCAGTATAATCTTTATGTTGGCTCTGGGACTGTTATCACATGTTGTCCAAAGTGGTGTGTAAAAATTCTGCTTTTCTTCATCTTCTGCTTCTTCGGTAGGAGCCTGACATTGTATTATGGTTATATTTTGGACCCTGGATTTGAATCTGGCAGTCATCAATTTGTGTCTTGCTTCAGCAATTCCTACTCCACCATGCCTTATTCCTGTTTCTGCTTCATCATGTCCCGAGTACAGCGTGTGAGTTAAATTACTCTCTGAAATAATTTCACCACAACCTTTCCATTTAGTTTCACTGAGGCCAAGTATGTTAATATTGAATCGTAACATTCCACGCTTGGCTTGCTCGTATCGCCCAACACCATATAGTGTTCTCACGTTCCATGCTCCGATTAACGTCCGCTTCTTGTAGCCAAAAGTTTTCACTATTTCACGTGACCAGTTTCTGGAACTTGTGTTCGATTCTCTTATCCTGTTTGTATTTAAACATGAATTTATCTGCATCTCTAAATCCGATGTGCAGTTTCCATTGACTGTAGAAATCAAGGAGGATTCATCATATTACTATGATTCCCCTTGGGAAATATATCCATTCGCATTTTTGTTTATGTTTGTATATTTTATACAGTTAGTGTTTTATGAGATATAGTTGATAACCCCAAAAGCTCATGTCTGTAGGCACACTGTTGAATTCATAAGACTCGACACGCCAAAATCTCGTTGGTTTGTCGATCCTACTTACTCCACCTGAGGTGAGATTTGACTTAGTGTAGTAGAGTGTAGGCCAACGTACCAGGATACGTGTCAGCTGTAATCGCATACTTCATCCATTGATCCTATAGTTCTACCCAAAATAAACACTCCATAGAACCCCTCTCCAAAGGAGCAGCTTAATTGACTATGTTCTAACGAATAGTATACACAAAATTAGTGCAAATGTTGATAATAATCTAAAGATAACTGTTCACGAAACCTTGGTAATAGATTTTAATGTTAGTAAAAATATTGAAAAAGACCAGAACAATAATAGAATGCTTTATATATAATAAAAATTGTTTCAAAACAGAATTATTGAATACAAATATTAACAATATTAGTGATTTTAACGTTGAAACAAGGACTAGTAGTCTAAACGATACATTATGTCAGGTAATCAGTAAGTTTGTAAATAAAAGAGAGATAAAAAGTAAAAAAAATGAATGGCATAATGCTGAATTTAACAAATTGAAAGGAGAAAACATAAGATCATATCAAAGAGCTTAGATTACAAATAATATTCAAGATTGGAACAATTATGTAGAAAAAGAAATAAGTACAAAAGTGAAATAAATAAAGCTAAAAATAAATCAATAGAAACTAGAATCAGCAATTCAAGAGGTCAAAAAGAAATGTGGATACAGTTTAACAATGTCTTTATAACTAATGAAGAGCAAATAGTAGAAAAATTTAATGATTCCTTCATAACAAGTATTGTAAATATCAGAAATTCTGTTCCATATGTACACCTTACCATAATTTGGCCCAAATTTTCACTTCAAAGAAATGTCGGTTGATGAATTTAGATTGAATTGTATGAAAATAAAAAATAAAAGGGATTTCCAACACATGAATATGAATATGCTGTTCAATAATTGGGGAATTATTGGAGACTCTCTTACAAAAACAGTAAATATGTCACTTGTGCAGGGTATTTTTCCACAATGTTGGAAAGAGACAACTGTAGTACCAGTACCAAAAATCTCTAGCACATCTAATAGCGAAGAATTTAGGCCAATTATTATGTTATCTTTACTAGAGAAAATTATAGAAAAAATAGTGAGCGTTCAGTTACGAAATATTTTGGAGGTTAACGGCTTATTAGTACAAGAGCAATCAGGATTTCGAAATAACCATTCCTACGAGTCGGCGTTAAATTGGTTGATTATAAAATGGAAAAATGTAATGCAAAAAAAAGAAGGAATTATTTTGGTATTCCTGGACCTTAAACATGCCTTTGAAACCGTAGATAGGGATATTTTACTGCAAAAATTATATATATATGGAGTACAAGCCACTGCATTAAGTTGGTTTAAAAGTTACTTAAGTAATCGATAACAAAAAATAAAAACCAATGCTTCATACCAATGAAGCACAGCGAAATAATGCTCTTCGCTGATGACACATTGGTATTTATATCAGGAAGCGATTATGAAGTGTGCCGTAGACTACTGCAAGAAGATTTATTACATATTGAAAATTGGTTAAACCAGAATAAATTAAAACCGAATGCGGGAAAATCAAATCTATGTCAATAAATTTTTCAGATCAGATATTGGAACTTATTATTGGAACCGAAAATATTGAAGTGGTAGAAGAAATTAAATATCTAGGTATTGCCATTGACAATAAACTAAAATTCCATAAACATATTGATTATACTGCAAAAAAAAGTGGAAAAAAAATAGGTTTTCTTAAGCGGACTTCGAAAGAAAATATCTTTGTTGTGCGCTATAAACATTGACAATGTTATACTTAAACCACACTTCGAATACCGTGCTGCAATTATTTATTTATGTACACTCTATGAATTGGATGTTCTCCAAAAATTGCAAAATCGAGCGATGAGAATAATTCTCAAATGTAATAAGTTCACGTCAATTACATGGATGTTACAAACATTGAAATGGATGAACGTAAAACAAAGAATTACATTGATGGTTATGACCTACATATTCAAAATGAAAAATAAATTAACACCAGATTATCTATCCAATACAGTGTCAAGAAGAGGAGATACGCAACCACATTTGCTTAGAAATACAAATGATATTAGGATAAATTTCGTTGGTTTTTATTTGCACAAAATTGTATAACGTATAAGGGGTTCTTATATTTTAATAAAATCCCTAATGATATAAAGAACGAATCATCGCTTGTACGATTCAGGAAGAAATGTTGTGAATATATACGAAACACAAGTTTTTGAATGTTTTGTAATCTTTGGAAGCCTTCTTTTATTTTTCATTTTTAAATGTGGATCTTCATTGTAAATGTTTAATTTCAATTTTTAATTTTCAATTTTTAATTTTTAATTTTTAATTGTTAATTTTTAATTTCTTTGGTTTTTTGAAATTGACAAATTATTTTATACTAAACCTAATGCTTAACAACATTACAATTTCATTAATAGTTTTCGAGATTGCACCTGTTTTTAAAAATTTTAGGGTAGCTGCGTCACCCTCTCCAAAGATTGTATTATTGAAAATAAAAAACAAAATTGTGATGAAAATGATGTTAAGCTATAAATAAATAAAAATAAAAGCATCAATGCATATATTATTTTTTATTATTAATGATTTAGTATGTGAATTTAAAATTTACTTTGTTGTGAAAATTACTGGTAAGGTTAAATTAATTCGTGTCACATAATTTTATCATTAAAAGTGTCCTTAGTTTATTTTTTATAAAATTTTTTACTAAAAACAGTGTTGTTTATTCAGTTTTAAATCTAACCGATTTAACACCATATGTTTACATTTCTTTTGATATTAAAAACAAATACGCTCTTTAACGTTTAATTGCTTTAAAAAGGTTTTCAAAATTACAAGCCAGTTCTGTCTTTATTTTATCGACCATAAAGAAAGCATGATTAAATCTAACAACATGCCTTTCGGATTAAACATGTTCATTAACGGTATTCTTCCAATTCTATATGAATTCCAGTGATTTTGCGAATGGGAAATTGGGGGAATATATTCAGAGATAATAGATTTGTTAAGACCCCAAAGAAACGTAGAAATAACATGCGGATAAATATATTTTTTTCGAATCTTGATTCCAAAAAGGCACAAAGAGGAGAAGGATCTTATTGCCTTGATCTTCATTGCTAATGCTAATATTTTTGCTATTCAAACCGCCTTTGATTCCGAGCTGGTAATACGTGAATTTTTATAAATCGGTGAAGATGTTTTGATTTCAAATAAATTTGGCAATGTAACGAATTCTCAATTCTTGTGGAACAATTATTAAAATTCCTCGGCATTTTAATCGCCACTGTGTTCTATAGGTTTTTGATTCATTTCATTTTCAATTGCATAAATAACTTGCTTTAGGAAAAATTTGGTTAATTATAATTAATCATGATTCTTCAGATTTTCCTTCTATGGATTTTTTCATAATATCTGTATTTAAATGAGTCTTCTATACATAAACAAATGGCCATAAGTGAAAATTTATATGGTCTTGCAAAACAATCCCTCGCCCAAGTTACATATAAATCTTCATCTTCGAATAACTGTGAAGAACAAAACTAATAATAAACAAAAGTAATAATTATGATGAAATATTGTCAAGTGCTAATAATTACCTAAACAGCACTTTACACTAAAACTCAAATAAAATATTAAAACGTTAAGAATTGTTTTAATACATAAGTTCAAATGTTGATAAAGCAAAACCGTACTTGAAAACATTTTGTAATATTAAAAAAGGTCAATATTGCTGTTAATACAAAATTATTATTTTATTAATATATTTGTCTAGAATGAGGTGTAACAAACGCATTCAATTAAATATGTTTTGTTGGATGTGTTCAATTATATAAAAATAAAATATTAACGTTTTGTTGGATGTGTTTTATTTTAGAAAATAAAATATCATAAATTATCATAAGCAGGCCAAAAAATATTTTGTTTATTTTTAATAAAAAAAAAAAATTTTTTTTTGAAATAAAATTTACTTATTAGTTTATGAAAAATTTCATTTCAGTTTTAAAAATCACAGAAGATTTTCTGGAAATTTTAAATATATAGTAAGACATTTTGTAAATTAAAACTAAGAAGACAATGCTTCACAGGAACATTTGTGTAGTTAGTCTTAATAATTTTCAGTAAAAATCTGAAATAAGGGCGAAAGCCCAATGTATGCTTTGATGCATTGCTTGGTTTGCTTAAGCAAATAAACCAAGAAATGTATTAAAGTAATTTCAAAGTTTCCCCTCATCTCGCTCTCAACTCTACTTCATCTATCTCATGACTGTTCCTTCATAACTTTTTAATTATTTATCTATTTAAAAGTTAAAATGGAAAAAAATTATGTAACAACTGACGGTTGGGAAAGTGGGTTCAGGTATACAATACCTCTGAGTTCAATGCACCATAAAGACAAGACAAAATAGATTTTAAACTTAGTTAGGGTTAGGTATATTAAAAAAATTTCAAATAAAATTTATAATTTGCATTTGATAATGCAAAACTCAATTCAAAAATCAACATTTATTTAATACAATTTCACGTACATATAAATAGATACATTATTTAGCATGTTGAATAGGTACATTATAGAACGGTTAGCCTTTAAAAAAGTATTTTGATTTGAATCTAAACAAAGGAAACAATATAGAATGTATAACAACATTTTTTAAAAATGTATATACAAAACATTAATAGTTGGAGAAATAAATCATTATTGAAACAAAATAAATCTATTTCACATCTCTTATTAACACAAATTTATCGAACTTAATTTTAAAAAGTACGTAATTGAATAAAAAAAAAAATATTAATTGAAATTAAAAAAACATTTCACCAAGAAGGGATTTGAACTAACAGCCCCAAAATTTTATCAAATTCAAAACATAAAAAAGGTAGACTAAATAAATTATTAATCTTCAAATTTTTAAGATACAACAACATATAAGTTTTTGTTTTTTTTTGTACATAACTAGAATTGAAGCATAGTCTGTATTACGTAGAATACAACTGTTACCACTTTATTAAAAAATGGTATTGATATATAATATATGTATATGTAATATATGTAATTAAATTAGAAATAGTTCTTAATTAGAAAAAGTTCTTCTTTCAACTGACCTTCCGTCATTCTGTGACGGGCCAACAGCTAGTGTATGTATAACAATTTATACTAATAAACATAATATTATGTTATTGAACTATTGAGAAATCTCGATATAATTAAAAGTATGTGTAAAATGACACTCAATAATAACATTGCAAGTACAGTTTTGTTTGTATTCAGTTTATTTTTAATATACGTAAGAGTTTTTACAAAAGAAAGTAAAAAGAACATTATATTAAAAAACATCAGACAGTTCGGTCGAAATACTTTCTTTCGTAAAATTCGTTTTTTGTTATAGCATTTAACTATTGTTAAGTTCTTTTGTTTTAAAATAAATGTTAAAGTATAAAATAAAAATAAATTCATCTTTTATTTTTTTTTATAATTATTTTTAAAAATAAATAATTTAATTCCCGTGGCCAAGGTCTAACAACTAACTCTCAAAGATCAGTCATTTTTTAAAAAACACTTAAAATTAAAACACTTATCTTTATTTTAATTACATTTCTTTATTTTTTTTTTTAGTTTTGTTTTTTAATATTTTTTGTTTTTATTATAGATTTTTTTTTTTTAAATTTTTTAAAATAATTTTTTTTTTTGTTTTTTTTTTAGGTGCATGTGCAAATTAAACAAACTACAAATATAGTTATAATTCAGATTTAAGGTCGATTCACACTAGAAACTAGAACAGGCAAAGAAAGTCACGTACACAAAAATTTATTTACAACAAAAATAATATCCCTTTTCATAGTAAAATATAAAATTTTATTACAAAAAAAAAGGACAGTATTTTTTTTATATTAAAAATCACGTTGTCGGCGGTACTGACGTGATACGGACGTGATTTGTTTTGTTTTCTGATTAATTGAATATATGCATTTGTTGTGAATATAATCATACTACAACGACAACGACGTCGGACGGCAAAATAAAAAAAAAAAATCACTGTCCGGTGCCGGACGATGCCGGACAGTAATGTCGTTGTAATTGTCGTTCAATATGAATATACTCATAAAAAATGCATAGAAGAATAAAAAACTGTGTGTCTTCACCGTACACCGGTCTAGTGTGTATCGACATTTATGTTTTTTTTTGTTTTTTAAATTATTTTTATATATTGTTATATTGCACTTTATTGTGCCTAATATAATATAATATTATAATAATATATAATTTTTCGCTGCTTAGCTATTTTATTTAGCTTTACTTTTTTTTTATATATATATATATTTATTTGTATATATATTTATATTTATATATATATATATATATATACATGTTGAGTGTTTTCAAGTATTTATGTTTTTTTTTTTATTTATTAATATTAATTTATTTAATTTTATAAATACGTATATATAAATATATATATATATATATATATGCCTATATACATACTAATATTATATGAGTCAAATGTACGAATACATGATTATAAAATATTGTGTTATAATTTATTTTTTTTTTTTTGTTTTTCAGGTATATATATATATATGCATAATATGTATTAAATTTAATACATATTAAATTATATGTACATGTGTATACATATATATATATAAAACTTAATTTCGTTTTTTGTTATTAGTTTGTTTTTTTTTTTCTCAATTATTGTTATTAGATTTTTTTATCTACATTTTGTTTTAATATTAATTATACATTTTTTATTTTGCATCACACTATCTTGAGTAATTAAGAGATGTTTTTAATTTCTGGATGTGCTCTAAATTAATTTATATTTTCTTTAATAAGAATATATTGTAATTAAATTTTTATGAGTTTTCTTTACCAGTTTTTTTTCTTTTTGCGTTTAAAAAAATTATTTAAAATCTTTTTACTGTATTTTTTTTAATATAAATTCAGATTTAATACAAATTATATTCAAATTTGCTAAAACGAAAAAAAAAAAATTTTTTAATTATTTTATGTAAATAAAACCAAAAAAAATAGCTACCTACTACAAATTTGAAAACAATAAACATCATTCTTACTTAAAAAAATGAATTCAAAAGTCAAAGTTGCCATTGCAAATTTAAATTTTCTACGAGGCAATTTAGAATCACTAAAAGTTTTTTTTCGTAGCGTAACCAATTTTTCGTAGAAAGTCTACGAGGGAATTTAGAATAGGTGTGTTAAATTAAATTAATTTAACTATAATATCTGAATTTTTTTTTTTAAATAATTTTTTTTTTGTTTTTTATTTAGCTGAAACATTTTTGGTATTATGTTTTTTCTTTTATTATATATATATATATTATATATATACAAATACAATATATATATCTTATATATAAATTAATAGATAATATGAAAGAAAAAAAAAAAATTATTTTTTTACATAAATATTTTTTATACTGATATTATGTGTATTGTATTGTTAATATAATTTTAACATTTAATATTTAACCATTTTATTTAAATTTTTTATTTGTAATATTTGTACCAATCCAATTCTCGATTTATTTACGTCTTTCAGACAAAAAAAAAAAACTAAAATAAAAAAAGTTAAAAATGAGAAGGAAATTAATTAATCGTTTAATGATAATTAAGCTAATTATAAAAATTAGGAATTATGTTATGTACATTATATTAAAGTTGTAACAAATTCTATAATTTTTCAGACCAATATACTATAATCGATATTCGCTTCCTTAAAAACATCTCTAATTCCGTTTAATAGAAATGTAAGTAATTTTCAAAAACCCTCAATAATAAAACAATGGTGGTAATAATAAATTGGTGTGTTCACTCAGTACTTTTTTTTAATAACTTTGGTTTATATACATAGTAAAATTTTTGTCTTTCAATTCATTAAAAACCAAATTATAATTATTCAAATAAATTTCCGGAAAATAAATACATTCCTGATTTGCTTTATTTTAACTTGGTATAGTTATACAATTGTGGCGCTAATAAAATCCTATTTTCACCAGGTGCAGGCAAAGTAGAGGTAGTTATAAAGGAAACTGGAAATCTTTCGAATACATTTTATACACGTGTGAACGATAGTCATGGATACATTAAAATTGTTTCTTCTCCGTTTGTAACGCATCAATCTAATGGAGATAGTTATGAACTTTGGATTAAATCAGTACCGAAGAAAAGTAAAACAATTAACCTTCGTATGTTGTGCGTCCTTCTCACCATGATGAAAATTAATATAGAAAAAATTTTTCAAATAAAGTATTTTTAAAAAATATGTTATTTTAAGTTTGTAATACGGCTTCAGATTGTATTGTTATACAAATTTTTAGAACCCAATTTGAATATCTGAAAAACTAAAACAAACTATAGGACTATGAAAATGGAACCGGGCAATTAATATTTTAGCCAACACAAAAGTATTTTAGAAATTGTTTTTGTACCTACTTCACATACAGATTTCAAAAACAAAACTTTAGAAAAAAGTGGGCGCTCAAAACTTCAACATCCACATCCTAATTTCCTATAAACAGATGACCAAAAAACCAAACTTGATACTGTATCAAACTATCAAAGTCCAACCTATTAACATTTTAACATACATATTCCAGCAAGAAAACAAAAAAGGCGAGATAAATATTTAGAAAATAAAGTACGACATCGTTTTTTTTGGCTATTTGCCAATAAAAATTGTACTTGTTATATACCGTTGAAAAGAGTGTGAAAAGATTTTTCTAACGGTATAATAATAAATGCAACGAATCGAAAAATTTGACAAGTATAGTACTTTTTTTTGAAAGGTAGAATTTTTTTTTTTAAACTCTCACTTTTAAATGCAATATCAAAGAAACAGTAACACTTATTTAGATGAAATAGATGCATAATTAAGATAGTATTATACGCTCTACAACTGTGTAGACAATGTTCCATTTTTTTGGTCTAACGTAAAAAATATAAGATTAAAATTCAAATACTTCAAATAGCTAAGAAAATTTTGTAATGTACTTTCGGTCACTGGACGGCGCAAGTGGAGATATAAAGTAACGTTAAGTGATAACGTCATTTAAATCTATGATTACCAAAATTTAACGGAACTTTATCCATTGGATTTCTATTCAAAATGCATTTTTATTATAATTTATACTTCATTAAGTTTTCAGGTTTATGTGCAAATTGGTAAACTAACACAAACAGCTAAATTGATTCACTTTTCCATTCAGATCCAAATCTCATTCGATTGAGTCTCTCTAATCTTGTCTACTTTTTCAGTGTCACAAACGAAGTGAAATTTTAGGAATACCCTAGGAACTACGTTGAAAAAACATTTAACTTTGTTAAAAAAAAAATTTTAGCTTATTTGCCAAAAAAATTTTCAAAGTCAAAACTATAATTATGGGTCCTGGTATAAGATAATATTATTGATAAGTGATAACATATATTATATACATTTTCTTAAATTTTAAAAATAAATTAAATTTAAAAATAATAAAATAAATGACTAGATTAATTTTTTAAATAAATAAATAAATAAATGAAAAAAAAAAAAATTAATTGGTTTATTTTTAACCACTTTTTGCAATAGTATTTAAATATTAATGATAGTTCAAATTTAATATAAATATTTAAAATTATTAGCACGTTTTTAGACTAGCAATGTTTTTGTTTTACTTTTTATACCTTAATAATTGTGAAGATTCTTTTTTCAATTTTTTTTTTTGTTTTTTTTTTTTGTACAATTTTTTGTTTAAATTATTTTTACATACTTTATTATTATTGACTTTTATATATAATGTTTCTTGGAAATCGATTCATTTAATTTTAATACATAATTTTTTTTTTTGTTCTTGGAGTAAAAGATTTTGTTTAATTTTTTTTTTTTTTTTTTTAGAAAATTTATAAAGCTTGTTATTTATGTTGTTGTTTTTAGTATATTGGGTTTTTAGCTTAACATTATTTTTACAAAATTTTATTAAAATAAAAACAAAAAATATAACACATAAAAAAATTTTATTCAAAATAAAAATAAATTACACATACCCATAAAAAATGAAATAGATTTACAAAAAGAAAATTTAACCCTCAATTATTTACGGGGTTTTTCGTAAATAATTGAGTCTGAAAAAAAGACTAACAACCATTGACGTAATCAAAACTTATATTTGATAGCCGAATGTAGATCTTGATTCGTTGGCTTTCTTTAACAAATCAAAAAAAAAAAGGAAAATGAACGAAGGCAGTTTAACTGTAGATTAATGTGTGCCTATTACAGATGTCACTTTTGTTGTCACATCCGAATGATTTGAGATGACAACACTAATAACAAATACAATTGCCATACAAAGTGACTGAAAAATATGATTCAACTCTCCAATTATAACTTGTTTGTGAGTGGTTTGGTTTTTGTTAATCGTTATAGATTCTAATATTTATTATACATTCCAAAAAGTGTGAGTGAAGAAGAAATATTAACATGTATTAATATTTCTTTTTCATATTTAACAAAATTAGATGTGTTTTAAAAAAAAAAATTAACAAATTTATTATTTTATATATAACACGCTATCAGACATTTTGATAAAAAAAAATTTTTAAAAAACTTGCAAATAAACGTCACAAACATAACATCACTTAAAACGAGTTCTTCCTGTCAATATACATTGAAAAAGAAATTGTTTGCAGGTCGGATGAATGACAGATGACACATATAATATTAAAAATAATTTTCGTTCGAGTGACTTAAAGAAATAATCTAAAAAGATGGACTGATATTTTGTAATAGGCATAAAAATAAAACTTTCTGAAAAGACAAAATGTCAAAGTATAATTTACTATTTATTTAAATTTTGAAAAAAAAAAAAAATTTTGGATATATTACAAATTTTTAACGTGATGTATGATCGTATTTTGAATACCATGTTTAATCATAACAAAACAAGAATTATTATATTCTAATATCCTAATAGTTGTGAAATTAAGTTTTTTTTTTTTTTTTTTTTTTTTGAGTTTTGAATTTCTGATTTTTTGTTTTATTTTATAAAAAGTTTATTTTATTTATTTTTAGCATACCTAGTTACATCATTATATAATATATTTTATTTTTTAATATTGGTTTCAATTTTATTGCTTGGGTAAGTCTTATCTTAATCAATTTCATATATGACAGCACTTTTTTTTTCTTTTTTTTTTTTTTTTGTTTTTTATTTTGTTCAGGTTAACCTAAAAAAAAAAACCGAAACAAAAAGTAGTCAAATAAATATAAATATTTTTATATGAACTGTATATTTATTATTATATAAATATAATAATTTAATTTTTCAAGTTTAATTTTTGCTAAATTAAGTTACATATTTTAGTTTTCAATTAAAATTATAAATATTTTTGGTTATTTTAATATTTTAACCATTTTTATTACAGGCAATGATTTTTACGCGAATATCTTAATATTTGATATTATTTTTTTCAATTGAGCGTTTTTGTTTTGTCAAATCTCAAAATGTTGACTTTCAAAATCTGGTTAGGAAAATAATAAGTTTCTTAATTACCCACTTGATAAATTGTTTTTTTTTTTTTTTTTTTTTTTTAATTAAATTAATATAATGAATATATATATTTGAAAATAATTAAAAGAAAACTAGTGTCGCGAAGCCTTCAAAATTTTGGGCGGCTTTTGCACTCAAATTATTTATTTATATTTATAAACCAATAAAAGAGCCGCGGCAATTTTCCGAACGAATATGCCCGATTAATATTTAAAAGAAAATTTAGAAATGCCGAAATTTTAATTAAAGAAAGTGAAAGATTTTATGTTAGCATCATATACATATATTTAAATTTTTTTGAGCTTAGAGATAAATATTTCATTTTGGTACGAATTAAATACTTTAAGTTTTTGAGTTTAGTTTTTAATCGACAGTAATAATATTGAATAAAATATAAAACACATTAAAATACTAAAGGTTATTTTTTGAAATGAATACACCGCTTTTATTCATAAATTTTGCATTTTGCATTATAATGGAAAGTAAGTTCAAAAAAATCTCAGTTAAAATTTTTTTATAAACTTTTATTCGTCAAAACGTCATAACGTCATAACGTCAAAACACCATAAATTTTTTTTATGCGTCAATTAGAAATTTGAAAATTATTTCGTCATCGAAATTTGAAGAAAAGATCAATGCCAACAAATATTTTATTTATTGACATTATAGAAAAGAGATTGTTGCATTTCATGTAATTTGATTGCCGTGCGACCAATTGTTCCACTTATTTGAGAGCGACCAATTGTTCCACTTATAATTAAAGGCTCCAAAAAAAAAAAAAAAAAATGATATTTAATAATTTGGTAAAATAACTATATTTCAAAATTTTAAACTGAAATTCCAATATTTTTAAATGTTATTTGGCTTCTAAATAGTTAAAACAAAAAAAAAAAAAAAAAAAAAACAACAAAAGAAAATTATTATACATTACATAGTTAAGTATGTCAATCAATGGTCGCTTTCAGTATCATATAGCATAAAGCGCTAAAAAAAAAATTTATAGCTCATTAAAATTTTCTACTAAACAATTTTTTTTAATCTAGCGCTATAGTTTAACGCTACATGAATTTTGGCAATAAAAATATTTTACGTTTGATTGTACATCGGTTTTAAATTGACGTTTTCATATTTTCACATTTTAATGTTAAAAATTTTTGTTTTTCCAAAATTTTGTTAGAATTTGGAAGTGAAGAATGTTTTTTTTTTTTTTAATTGAAATTTTGAATTGATTAATATTACAAAAAAAAAAAAAAAACTACGAATTTTAAGTACTAATAAATACAAGTTGAATAGAAATATTTTTTGAAGCCAATTATTGAAATGTTTTTTTGAAGCCATAGAAACTCTCCATTGTGATACAAATAGTTCAAAAGTTTCAAATAAAATAAATATATATGAAAATTCACACAGAATTAAATATACACCCATATTCTTTTAGTCGCTTCATACGAAAAAATCCGCTTAAGCGATCAATTTCTATTCTTGAAGACGCATAAGCGGTACATTATACTTAACGCGATAAGAACTGTCAAATGCGTCGCTTGTAGTATTCTTTAAGACTTTTGCTACGAAACGATAGCCATTTTATATCACCTCTGTTTGTGTAACCGATAAGAGTATCGCTTCAAGTATAAAATTTTTTTGTTCTTTGTTTTAATTTAAACATAAATAAAATGCAACTAGCAGAAAATTAAGTAATATTTAAAATAATTTTAAATTTTTGTGTTTTTGTTATGTTATTCATTTATTTTATCGAAGAATCGTAAAACATAAACGATGACATTTTATTTACTTTTATTTTTACTTTTTAAATTAACAAAAAAACAAAACACTACTTAAAATTTAAAAATCTTGACTCTTTATTTTGTTTACTTTTCAAAGCAAGAAAAAAATTCAAATTTAGTTTAAAAAACTTTTTTTTTCTTTTTGACAGCAGCGAAGTACTACCAACATTTAAAAATTTTATCGTCTGACTAAGAGAATTATAAATTTAACTAGAGGCGAAGCGGTGAATTTTTTCATCGTTTGAGAGATGCGTCTTGAAGAATTAGGGTGATAATTTAATATTGCTGCAAACCGTTCTGTACAACTATGCAGTGCTAAATGTTATATTGCTGCTGTTGAATTATAGCGCTACAATATCCTGCGAAAGCGACCAATAACCGATTGTAAAACAATATAAGTGTCTAAAGTTCAATTCCAAAAAAATAAATACAAATTCTTAAAGAAATAAAACTTTTAATAAACCAGCTGATGAAATCGGTTTAATTTTTATTCAACAATAAAAAAAAAAAAAAAAAAAAAATTATTTTTGAAATAACAAGGGGGTAAATTAATTATTTTTCCTAATTCCTATTTTTGTTGTAATTTAAAAAAAAAAAAAATGCGATGCTTCTTTTGTTGGTAAGGGTGCGTTTATGTTGGAGCTGCGATAAGTGATAAGAGCGTCGATAAGAGCATAGCGAAGAAAACTATATACATAATTTAAATAGAGGTGTTTATGTTGGAGCATCGCTTTGATCATCGATAAACGATAAGAGCGTAGAAAACTCTTTATTCAGTTTTCTACGCTCTTATCGATGATCAAAAAGTTTGAATAATTGTTTTGCTCTCATTTGTTATATTAATTTTTTATATAAATATTTTGTTTGTTTTTTGTTTTTTGAATACAAAATCTCAAGCATGTGCAATAATCATGCATTTTATAATATAATAAAGTACTAAATATTTTTTTTAATTCATAAGATAGTTCTGTTTTTTTTTTTTTTTATAAATAAACTTAGTTTAAAATTTGATTCATATAATTGTGGACTTAAGCTTCTGATCTGAAACTACCATAAAAGATTCATTCTGGATAAATTATAAAATTAAATTATTGTATTAATTGTAAGAATCGAACCAAATTTATAATATTATTCAATTCAACATTCAATATAGAAATTTTTAGTATTTTCCGTATTATTGAAGTCTTTTAAAACTATTTTCCATTCAAAATAAGTGAAACAATAAAAAATATTAATAAAATTTTATATAAAAGAATAAAATTTAATACAGTTTATAGCTTTAATCGACGCTTCATAAGAGCATAGCTTTTTCTATGCTCTTATCGATGCTCTCATCTATGCTCTTATCACCTTTCGCAGCTCCAACATAAACGCACCCTAACATTTTATCATTTTATATAAATATACTATTTGGTAGGTAACTATGCATGTTATTTATTTTTTTTTTGATTTTAATTTTTACTTTTCAGTTTTTTTTTAGAATGTTGTGTATAAGTTTTATGTAAAAATATAAATTACATATTTATTTTTTGTTTTTATATTATTATACTATTTTATTATATATATATATATATATTATTTCTTTATTTAATTTTTTGTTTATTTTTCTTTTTATTTAATTTAATAATTTTTTTTTTTTTTATAATACGAAGGGCGGGCACTGCGACCGCAAGGCATATATTTTTTTTTTTAATTGTATTATATTTTGTTTAATCTATTCATTTACATTTAGTTATTTAATTTTAATGAGATTATTAGTAAATGTATTTTTCTATAATTTTTTTTTTTTACTTTAATTTTGCTATGTACACCTCACATATATACAAATTTTTCAAATTTATATGTATATATATGTATATATATATTTAAGTAAATACAAGTATATATATATATATATATATATATATATATATAATATATATATGCATGCGAATATATTTATGTGTACATACTTATCTAGATACTTATTATGTTTATTTTATTTGAGTTCACTTTTAAGTCTAAAGGGCAAAAATTTATATACATATACATAAATATACACATAAATAAATATATGTGTATATATGAATACAATATATATTATATATTTATTTATTTACAGTAATAATTTATTTAAAAATCCATACTACAATTATTATTATTTAATTTGTGTTTCAAATTTTCTCTCAATGTTTCAAATTAAATTAAATCGTCATTTATAATTAAAACAGGATAAAATTGATTATTTTTATTACTTTTTAAATTTTTTTAACATTTTTATTCGCATGAGTTTTTATAGATTTTTGGAAATAAATTTCTAACGCAAGATATTTTTAATAACTATTATTATAAAAGGAAGTAAATTTACTTTAAATATACATATTATTTTATTTGATTCCATTATTAAATAATACGAGTAGTAAAAAAAAAAATAGATTTAATTTATCAAAATGAAAAAAAAAAAAAAAAAAAAAAAAGGAAATTAAAAACAATTTATCCTAAATTAAATTTTTTTATTTTTTTTTTTTTTAATATATGAATACCCTCTTTTCTATAATAATCAAAATAGTTTTTTGATATTTATTTTTTCTGGCTATTTAGAATATTTTTTAGTATTAATTATTTTTTTATTATATTTATTTTTTCTACTTGATTTTATTTTGTTATAAGTATCATTAACATTCCTATTATCATTAATATTATTGCTACTATAATTATTATTATTATTGTTGTTATTACTGTTATTGTTATTATTAATGTTATTATTGTTATTATTATTTGTATTATTATTATTTGTATTATTATTATTATTATTATTATTATTATTAAGATTACTATTTATTCCATTATTATTATTGATATTAATTAAATCAATAATATTATTATTGCAATTTTGATTGTTTTCATTATTGTTAATATTTTTTTTATTATTATTATTATTATTGATATTATTATTGCTATTACTTGTATTATTTATTTTATTATAACTTTTATAATTATTATTTTCATTAATACGTTTATAATTATTATTATCATTTCGATCATCATCATTATCATCATCTTCATTATTATTCTGATCATTAAGACTATTTTTATTACCAATAATATTTAATTCATCTATGAAATTTTTTCTAATAACATCATCATTATCAATTCTATCAAAATTATTAAGAACATCATCATTTTCTAATAAACAATAATTATTATTATTAATATTCGAATTTTGTTGTATATGTGAGAATTGATGATTATTTTGATGATGATGATTTTCATGCTGTTGTTCATTTGATTGTTTATTATTTTGTTGTTGGTGTTGTTGTTGGTGATATAATTCATTTTGATGCTGTTTTAAATGATAATTTATTGATAAATATGATGTTGGATCATCAATAATAACGATATTTTGTCACAACATATCATCGTGATCATCAACATCATCATGATCATGATCGTTTAAATCAAAATCATTATCATGACCTAAATCTAAATCCATTCCACCATCATCATCGTCATCATCTTCATCATCCATATCATGATCGTTATCATCATCATCATCATCATCTAAATCTAATGAATGCTGATTACCAGGTGATAAACCATCAGAATGATGAAATGATTTTGAATCATTATCATCTTTCCATTTATCCATTGAACGGCGTCTTGCATTCATGAAGAAATTACCAACAGTAGTTGGTTCCAAACCTAATTGTCTTGCAATTGTCACTTGCATTTCTTTTGAAGGCCTCTTTGTTTCCTACAAGTAAAAAAATATATATAAAATATTATTAATTCAATAAAAATATAGCTTGGCGTAATAAATTAAACAAATTTTCTATGTAATAGTTTTAATCGGATAAAAAATTAATGTTTATTACTTATCGGCTGGGTGGCAAAGTGGTTAGAGTGCCGACCTTTTATGCGAAAGGGCCTGGGTTAGAATCACAGTGAAAGTGAAAAAACTTTTATCTGGTTCTGGACTCGATTCAGCTACCATTCGCCATTGAGTTCAAATTAATGGCTTAATCAGTAATTAATTTTTATATATGTTTAATAAAAAATACATTAATTAAACAATATAAACAAATAATTAAATTGAATAATATAATTCATAGATATAGAATACCATATAATCATAGGGTAAGTAAGTATAATGTAGAGTATTCCTTCAGAAGGAAATTTGTCAGTCAATTTTTTTAAATAATAGCCACCCCAATTCTTGAAGGGCCATCACTTCATAAGATGAGCTTCTCAGCGCATCTCCTCTAAAAAAAAATTAACACGTCTGGCTATTGTTGAAGACTTTTTTTGAGGTGATGTAATTTTTGTAAAGTTTGTAGACATTACAATTTTTTTGTTTTTACTTTTGGGTTTTTGTTGTTGTCCAAAGGTTTAAAAATAAATATATATCAGTTTTTTTTTATTTGTATCATTTTTTTAAATATGAAAAAACAATTAATACAGAATTTTAGAAGAAGTATAAGAAATAGTTCAAATCCTTTTTAATTACCCACACATTATAAGTTAAAACGATGTACTTTTAATTTTCCAGATTAATAAGTTTTATCAACATACTATGTTTTGTTTTAGCCTATATTACAAGTAACTAAAATTAAAATTTATGAAATTCTTTACTTTTTTTCTTTAGTTTTCAGGTTCCTAAACTTAAATGTTTGTAGATATATGTACAATTTTTTTTAAAACTTGAGAATTTTATTCAGGGACCTAAACTTAAATGTTTTTATGTATGTATATATTAAAAATATACTAATCTTTATACTTCTCCGTTTGTATAAATTACTCCTCAAAGGTATATATCGGATCAACATCGAAAATGGAATTGCTCTATCTATGTGTGTCTGTCCGTCTGTCCGTCTGTGCGTCAGCAAGATAAGTCTAAAACTAAAAGAGCAACGGTTTTGAAATTTTCACAAAATATTTTTGAAACAATTTCTGGGTTCCTTATTTTTATACCCATGTGACTATAAGTCCACAGGGTATACTAAATTTGCCATTACGTTTATGACGCATATGACGCGTTTATGAAATAGGAGCCGGGGTACATATAGACTCAAGTGTATAGATCGGATCAGAATCGAAAAATAAATCGATTTAGCTATGTATGTCCGTACGTCTGTCCGTCCGTCTGTCCGTCCGTCATCACGATAACTTAAAAATTAAAGGATCTAGGATTTTGAAATTTTCAAAAATTCTTTTTTATGCACTAGCCGTTATCGCTATCCGGCCATTTTGTGCCACGGGTTCGAGTACCTGCCATACAACTTCTTTTTTTATATGAGGATTATTCTGTACTTATTAAAGCTGGGTGTCTGAAATTTTCCAAAAGTAGTTTAGTTCTATGGCTAATGTATTGCAGTGAGTTCGAGTAGCTGTCATAGAACTCCTTCTTTTATATGAGCACTACTCTACACCTAATAAAGCTGTATGTTTAAAATTTTGCAAAAGTAATTAACCGGATGATATAATGTTTACATTACGGTCATACGGGTATCCCAGAGTTGACACAATCTACTCTCCTACACTCTTCCTCGTTTTTGTTAATTTTTATTGTAAATATACAAAAATAATCTGTATTTCTATATGCTGATACTATTTTGACTATTTTTTATAAAAAACTATTGTTTTAATTTTTTTCTTATTTGCTCCTCTTTTTTGTATGAATGGAAATCGTGTATGTAGATATATGTATTAATCTTTATATAAATAGTACAATAACAAGAAATCGAAGTACAATAACAAGAGCGTCTCAAATCTACGTAGCAATTCTAAAATGTTTTGGAAATTTGTAAATTCTAAAAGAAACCAGATGAACATTCGGATTATTTACTATTGCTGACTTTTTTTTAAAAATTTCCTTTCTAGTGCGTGCAATGCTACTATATCCTTAATGTTAATGAGAGTAAATTTAATCACCTCATTCAATATTCATCTGTCCCTCTTTCAAAAATTAATCTCACACCTGATACAGAAAAAAGAATCTAGAAAGCTTGAATAAAAATTAAAATTCATATCCACATGCATAATATTCCAGTTTTAGTTTAAAAAATGTGTGCGAATTTTTCAGTTTTCCCTTTATATATAATTCGAGTAGGTTTTCTAATATATGGAAAATATCCTTTATTAAACCAATTCATTAAAAAAATTTAATTCTGACCTATAGCCAAACTTTGGGGAATTGGTAAATGTTTGAATGGATTATATCTATATTATATATAAAGATCAAAAAGTACACGAGCAAAGGATCAAATTTCCTTCAATGCATTAAGACTAAATTTTTAATTTACTTTCCCGGGGGAACCATTTCATTTTTAAATTAATTAATTGCTTATTTTATTTATTTATAAAATAACTTTTTTGTATAAAAAATAGTTTTGTATTTGTTTGTTTCATGTTAATTTTAGTATAAATATGATTGAATTTAATTAAATAAACTAGAATAAAATTAGTTTTCAACGAATACATTTCTTTTTATTGTGTAACAAGCCTTTCTCTTCGCATACCTAAGGTGATGCTACCTTAGGCGCAATAAAAAAAAGAAATCCATAACATTATATTATCTAAATTATTATCCATAACATATAATCCATAATTTAGCGTCGTTAAAACAGAAAATGAATATACGGATCCCCATATAGGGATAAAACGCATTCTAAGAAAAAAAACCCGCAAAACAAAAATACCGCGATAGTACGTAATTATAAAAACAGATCCCTATATAAGGGATAACAATAATATTGTGTGGACGAGCAGTTACGAGTAGTTACGAGCAGTCATAAGTAGTTGCGGATCATCTTTAAACAGGCGTATCATCTTTAAACAATATAAAACTTAAATGAAATTCATGTAAGTCAAGATCGATAAATTTGTAGCATTAAAAGTTTTAAAAAAAAAAAAAAACAAAGTGGATTGTGTGGAATATTTTTTTTAAAGAAAATCTTAAAAAAAAATCAATTAGGTTAATTAAAGAAATAATCTCTAAAAGTAAAACATATTAAAGTTGTTTTTAGAAATTAGAAAACAATTTTTAATTAAAAGATATAATTTTTTAAAACATATTAAATATTTTTGAATATTAAATTTAAAACAAAAAAAACAAGTAATTAAACAAAGGAAATTAAAAATTGTAGTAAAAAAACTAACATTAATAGATATAGAAAAATTAAGTAAAGAAAAAAATAGAAGCCGTTAGAATTTTGCCAACACCATTCCTAATTTTAATTTTATATTTTTATATTTTTTTTATTCACTTTATTATTAAAAAAAAAAAAAACTCATGAAACTTGATAATTATGAGTGTAACTACAGAACAAGTACAGGACCTCATTACTGCTGTAACAGAAAGGACTAAACAAGACTTTTCGGCCCAAATACAAACCCTCACTTCCCAAATACAAACCCATCACTACAACCTTAATCTGTTGAAACATTCCAACCAGTAACTATCTTACAAAACGTCAGAGAAACTAATACTGGACTTGACCTGGTAAAATCTCTAACCGAATTCCAGGGAGACCCAACAGCATACCCGAGATGGAGAACATGATTGTCATGAACTATCACACACCGAGCTCCGAAACTTTTTATATTGCAACAGGTATCCTAAGAAATAAAGTAAAAGGTTCATCAAATGCAACTCTAGCAGCATTTAATACGGTTCTTAATCATAATTCAATTATCGCCCGGTTAGATCAGACCTATTCAGACAAAAGACCATTACACGTACTTGAAAACTAACTCAGTATACTCCAACAGGGAAATTTGTCCATCACTGAGTATTGTAGACAAACGACACTGTAGACAAACAACTTACATTAATCATTAACAAGAACATAATGACCAATACAATTAACAGGACACTGGCTACTACATTGAACGAAAGAGCTAGAGAAACAGCTCTTTGCGTATTTATTTCAGGCCTTCGTCGCCCTTTGTGACATACTGTTTTCCTCAAGACCTACTGATTTGCCAACCGCCCTAGCAACAGCACAAGAATTAGAAGTAAGCCACTATGGGTAGTTCACAATGGAGAAGGATAAACAAACCTAAAAACAACATGCCTGTACATCGACCTAGAAACTTTTTACAAAATACACTCAACGACAAAAGCCCATCAAATAACGATTTCACAAACAAAAGACCTCGTGAAGCAATTAATTCAGAAAAAACTCATTTCGAAAAACTTTAACGAATTAATCATATTACAACCCAAGAACAAGACACTTTAAACCAGTCCGACAATGAATTATGTGGTCAGTCTGATTTCTATAACGACAACGAACACGACTTTACCGACGAAATAAATTTTTTAGACTAAGATCGCTCTTGCCATTTATAATCAAGACAACTAAAAGTGGTCCAGAGCTCCGCATATTAATCGACACAGGTACCTCAACAAATTACATTAAAAATCTTCATTATTTAAGCGGTATTACCCCAGTAGAAAAACCTTTTATTGTTAAATCAGTTAATGGAAGTAACAAAATCATACAAAAATGCAAGGTAAATATCCTAGGGAACACTTCAACATACTTTGTACTTCCCGCTTTAAAAAACTTCGACGGTATAATTGGCTACGACTTTCTAAAAGAAATCGACGCTAAAATCGATTTTTTAACCGAAATAATCACACATAGAAATGGCCAGGAAAAACTCCAGCATGTTAAATGCTCACAAACAAACTCAATTCATATTGACCATACCTCAGTCCAAAATAACGAAAAACCAGATTTCTAGATTTAATTAAAAAAAATGCCAATGTATTTGCCGAAGCCAATGTAAGCCTGCCTTACAACACACAAGTCAAAGCTACAATAAATACAACAAGCGACGATCCGGTTTACACTAAAAGCTATCCTTTATGATATCCAATCCCAGACCCAACCGTCATACTCGCTAACTTAGAAAAATCCAAATTTTTCACCACTCTAGATTAGAAATCTGGCTTTAATCAAATTATTTTGGAAGAAAAAGATAGGCAGAAAACGGCGTTTAGTGTCAATAATGGTAAATACGAATTTTGTAGGGAAAATCTGTCATGTTTATGTAAATGGCATCATTATTTTCTCATCAAGCGAGGACACCCATATGCACGACATAACAACAGTTATGAAGTAGCTGGAAACTGCAGGAATGCGTGTTTCAGCAGAAAAATCAAAACTCCTTAGGCAAGAAGTGAAGAAGTTCTTGGCTTCTTTGTCTCAGAAAAAGGAATAAAAACCTGTCCAAATAAAGCAAACGCCATTGCTAATTTTCAGGCTCCAAAAACAGTGAGATCACTGCGTTCCTTCTTGGGTTTATTAGGGTATTACCGCTGTTTTATTAAGGATTACGCGGCAATAGTAAAGTCATTAAGGACATTATTGCGCGGAGAAAACAGACATATAGGTGCAAACCAATCCAAAAAATTCAAAATTAAACTTAACGAAGAAGCCCTAACAGCGTTTGAAAAAATAAAGAAAATCTTAGCATCTGAAGACGTCTTACTTCAATACCCAGACTATAATAAACCGTTTGAGCTAACAACAGACGCATCATCTTCAGCCATAGGCACGGTACTCTCTCAAAATAGAAGACCCATCACTATGATCTCTCGAACACTGAGTAAGACAGAAGAAAATTATGCTACCAATGAAAGGAAGCTTTTATCCATAGTTTGGGGTCTACAAACGCTTAGATGGCATTCACGACATTCATATCTTTACTGGCCACCAACCTTTAATATTTACGGTTTCTTACAAAAACCCTAATGCAAAGTTAAAAAGATGTCGTGCATTTATCGAAGAATTCTCATCCAAATTTCACTATAAACCAGGCAAAGAAAATAAAGTGGTCGAGCCACTTTCACTTTCACGACAACAGACGATACAATGCACAGTGAAGAATCAAACACAAATACAATTAAAACAATAGAAGGACCAGTAAACCAATTTAGATCCCAACTGATAATCTCACGATCACATCTTAATACTAAGACAAGTAAAATTTTATTTCTTAGACCTGTTACTGAAACAGAGATTTATCAAATTATTATGAAGTTAAACAGAAATGCAGCCCCAGGATTAGATAAAATAACGGTAAGGGATTTACAGAAAATAGCTAATATTATCAAAAAAACATTGGCAACATTGATAAATAAATGCCTTGTAGAAGGAGTATTCCCTGATTCATTAAAAAAAAGCGTACATAGTGCCAATTCATAAAAGTGGATCTAAAGATGAATGTGGTAACTATAGACCAATTTCCATCCTGAACTCGATATCCAAAGTATATGAAAAAGTAATTAATATAAGGATAAGAAATTTTATTTCAAAAACGATTGGTTTTGATCCAAATTAATATGGTTTCCTAGAGAACAGCGGCACAGAATCAGCAATAACAGCTACGTTAGAATATATTTATGACGCACTTGATGAAGGATATTTCATCGGTGCAGTATTTATTGATCTTACGAAAGCTTTTGATGTGGTAAGTCATCGTAGACTGATTAGTTTTTTAGATATATTGGGCATAAGAGGTCCTAGTAATCTTTTATTAAGCAGTTACTTAACAAATAGGACTCAGTGTGTTAAAGTGAACGAAGTGCTTAGCAATGAACTTAATATAAAAACAGGTGTACCACAAGGCTCACTGCTAGGACCGCTGTTGTACCTTTTATATATAATGGATATGCCGAAAAATAATTTTATTTCAAATTATAACGTTTATGCAGATGACACTAATATCATTGCTAAAGCTAGAACAGTACAAGAACTCGAAAATATACTAAATAAGGATCTAAATGCGATATGTAATTGGCTAGATTATAATGAACTCTGCATTAAAGCAAAAAAAAACCAACTTTTTGTTATTTAAAAAAGAAAGAAAAAATAGCGAAAATATTACTCTTAAAATAAGGGAAACAATTATTGAAAGAGTAGATAAGGTTAAATATCTGGGAATAATAATTGATGATAAGTTGAAATGGGGCAACCATATCGAAATCGTGAAGAAAAAAGTTATGCCAATTATATGAGCTATAAAAAGATGTGGCGGTATTTCCCAGCATGCAGCAAAGCTTATTTATAATAGTCATATTCTATCAAGAATAAGGTATTAGATATGTAGTTGGAGCCAGTGCTCAAATTTCCATATTAATCAAATTGGTATTTTAATGAAAAAAGTGCTTAAAATTCTTTACAAATATAACTACAAAACTAGTACTAAGTATTTGTATAAAAAAACAAATGAATTAGATATTAACCAATTAATCTATTTTGAAAAAGGTAAATATATTTATAAAGTAATAAATTGTAATCTTAAATCTAATTTAAATTTAATAAATAGAGAAAATGCACATAAATATAATACTAGTATCAAAGAACAACAACAAATCACTGAAACTATAGATTTAATCCTTCTGGCAACTTATAAATATAATAACACAATTTATTCAACAACAAAAGAAAGACCGATGGACATATTTCAATATCACCACCCTAAAAAATTAAATCAAACCAAAAAAAAACCTAGAAAATTCCCAAAAAAAAATAAAAACTAATAGACTTAATAAAAATCTTTAAAAATCTTAAAACAAAGATCTATCATCCCGGCGAGAGAGTTTTCTTACGGACAAATAAAAGACTGGGAAACAAATTTAATAAAATTTTCATTGGAAAACAAGTTGAAAAAGATTTAGGTACAAAAGTTTTAATAGGCGGTAAACAAATTCACAAAAGTAATCTTCGTTAATTTATTTCAGACTGTATTTACTCATTCCTTGGACAGTTTCGTCCAAAATATTAGACTCTTCATCTGCAAATTACATTGGTATAACTCAAGCAAAAGTTGCAATTTATGAAAACTTCTTCTACATTGTGCCAGAACGAACCTAACTGAATATAGAGATATGGTTGCAGAAAATAAAGAACTTCTTGACTACCTAACAGACTTTTCATGGCAACAAACCATTTTAGAACAACAAACAAACGAAATTTTGCACAGAATCAAAATACTAGAAATGTCCAGAAGGATGGCCAGATCAATTAATTATCTTGGCAACGCATTAAAATTTATTACAGGTACGCCAGATCACGACGAAGCTCCTGACAAAAACCTATACACTTATTGAAAACAATAATAAACAAACAAATATAAACTCAATACTACAAGAAAGAATTAACGCATTAACAGAACAAATTAATGACTTACGAAAAAAATCATGTAACTACCTCAACAAGTAAACAAGAGCTTTTAACTAATTTTGTAATAAATAGAAACATAAAATAAATAGAAACATTTTAAAATTTCCAGAAGTTCGAAAATACTGCTACTTTACAAATATTTATCCAGTAATTCAAAATCAAAAAGGCATCAAATTTGAAACAAACCAAGCAGTAAAATGCGAAAATTATACACATATAATACAAACACATTCACCATATGTCGACCAAGTTTCGCCAAATCCATTTCCCAACTACTGCATTACAACAGAGCTTCCTGCGCTACGGAGACTTCCGATCATTTACAACCTGTTCATCAAATCAAAAAATAGGACGTTCGAGACTTAACAAGGGGAGGAGTTAACATACATACATGAAAAGCTCAAAAAGTACACAGCAAAGGATCAGATTTCCTTCAATGCATTAAAACTAAATTTTTAATTTACTTTCCCGTGGGAACAATTTAATTTTTAAATTAATTAATTGCTTAGAAGCTTTTGATCGATTTGAGGCCGAACGAGTATAATTTCGAAGCCAAAGAATATATTTCCTATTTCCTATGTGTCCCCCAAAATTTAGACTTAATTGTAGTGCTTCAGCTATGTTCAAAGTTACTTGCTGCATTTATATGAAATTTATTTTTATATTTAAATGAATTATATGAAAAGGTCTAAATTTGTAATTGTATTTCAGAAATACATTTATTGCATATTTTGCGTTTATAAGCTTTTCTATTAGGTACTATAAACTAACCATTTAAAATAATTGTAATTTTAAAAAATTTGGATTATTAAATATATTATGCTTTAATTAGCTTTTAATCACACAATTGAATAATTAGAATTTTTTCATTTTGTAATTGAATTGGAATAAATATATTTTCATTTATTTCAAGTTTTTTTGTTTTTTAATATTTTTAAATAAAATTAGTAAGATAAATTAGTAAGAATTTGTAATATTTTTTAATAGATAGTGTAATTAGAAATTGTTTTTAGTATTATAAAGTTAATAACAGCTTTTATGGTTTTAAAATGACTTATGGATATGTCATTAAATTGGAACCAAATAGGGTATTTCTAAGTCGGTTGCAACTTTACTTATTAATATTAATTTTTTAACTTTATTATTAATTTTTTGTTTTGTTCTTTTAAATGTTTAATTCTAGCTTATTAATTTAATTTTGTAACTTGCTTGAATTAAGCTCGTAAATAAATAAATAAATAAATAAATTGTATACGCCGATGATATGAAATTCTTTTGATTCTGTACTTCTTCTAGAAGATGTATATCAAAAATTCTTAATTTAAAAGTTGGGAAATTTAATGATCCATACATATATGCTAAAATCATTTTTTAAATATCCAGTTTGTTCAAATCTTGAATACACCAGTTCTATTTGGTCGCCAATGTATAGTGTACACATTAACAGAATCGAAGCTATTAAAAAGAATTTTCTAAGATACGCTTTCCGTAATCTTCAATTGGACAGTCTTAAATTAATTAAATTAAGCTACATTTATTCTAGAAGGATTATTGCTGAAATTATATTTATTATACGAATTTTAAAAGGTAAAAATGACTCCATTTATATAAAAAATTGATTGGATTACTACAGGTAATCGTTTTTTAATTTTTACGTTAACTAAAATTTTTTTTATTCCTATTATTTGTTCTGTATAATTAGTAAAGTTTTTTTAACCTAGAACTCTGAAATACAGGAACTCTTTTATAACGCGCACTTCCAAATTGTGGAACATATTACTCCCATATATGTTTCCGAATACTTTTGATTTAGAAAATTCAACAAAGGAGACAATATATTCCTTCTGAGTTTCCGATTGGACCACTTATGTCTCACCGTTTTTTTTTTAGTCATTATACTACGCAAGCCGATTGGAAGCTCTTTACTATTTTTTTTGATTACGGGAGGATAGTTTTTTAAAAGAGAAGAAAGTATTCCAGGTGCCTTTTGAAGGTTTTTTTTTTCCTTTGCCAAAAAAAAAAAATCGGCCCGAAATAGATAAATTCGTTTTAACTGCATATATTTAGTAAATTTCTACAAAATTTTTAACTAAGCGATGAAACCGTTAGAAATATCATTTAAAATATATTTTCTAAATTAATATAATTTTAAATTTTAATACATCTTTTTAGCATTTTTTTATAAATTTTTTGAGTAATTTATACCTTAAAAATAGCTTGCAAAGTTCGTCTCTGTAAATCCGTAAAGACTAATCGTGGCTTTTTTGGTTGTGGCATATGATCTTGATGAATCTCTTCTTTTCTTTTGCAACCTTTAGGTTTTATTGTAATATATAAATATTTATTAAAAAAAAAAACCAAAATTATTAAATGACTTAAATTAATTATAATTTTATACTTACTACCACGTTGTGGAATTTGAGCAGCTAAAAAAAAAAATATTTGTTAAAATAACAATTTTTTTTATAATTTAAAATATAATCAGAAAAAAAATAATTCATAAAAGGTTGTGCTAAAATAAAAATATAAACGTTATTTTTTTTTAACTGTTTTAACTAAATATGAGAGAATACTAGATCTTATAACACGTAAAAACGTCTTAGATTTTCAATAGATATAATTCATTTTGTTATAAATTGTAATATTTTTATATTTGAATTATAAGGTATTTCTGTATCTGCGACTTAAATAATTCAATTAATTTATTTTAATTCAATAATTCTTCAAATTATGATTTTGTTAAATATTAAAAAAGCAAATGATATATTATAATACTTAAACTTCATTTCAAAGGTTCAACAAATTAATAATAAGTGTATAAAAGAATATATTTTAAGGATTTAATTATTGATGTAAGCGAAAAATTAACATACCTGCCATTCGTAATGCAGACATTCTTTGAAATTCTGGTTCCTGTAACCATTTATACATGCGACGAAATGTTTCACGACCTGATTTCAATTTAGACCATGGCTTTGGATTACGTAATAAATCTGATAATGTACCCTGTGAACGGCATAAAACACGCTGGGCGAATATTGCTTGTGGTATACTGTATCGTTTTAATTCAGCTGATATTCTTTGAGCTAATTCTTTTGTATTAATTTCTTCAATATCACTAGTTAAGGTCGTTACAGTAATTGGACTACCATTTGAACCACAATTTGAACCAATAATTGAATTAACATTAGTTATATTATTATTGTTGTTACCACTATTACTATTATGACTATTATTTGTATTGCCTTGTATTATTGAGGAAATATTATTAACAGAATGTCCATTATGATGAGTTACTATTAAACCATTATTATTATTGTTGTTGATGTTATTTGCTAAAGTTGATTTTGTTGTTGTTATATGACTAGAAGAACTATGATGCTGGTCATGCTCTTGTTGATGATGATGTTCATTATTTGTTTGATGGTTATGGTGATGGTGATGATGATGATGTTGTTGATGCTGTTGTTGTTGTATTGTTATTATTGAAGGAGGTGATGGTGATTGGGGTATAATATCAGTATCACGATTTGTTATATGAGAAATTTGTACTAAACCAGACTGGGCCAACGGCGAAATTTGTGAATTAAGATTACCATTATTATTATTATTGCTATTATTTACATTATTATTATGTTGTTGGGTTGTTGTAATTGTTGTCAAACCATTAATAACATTTAAATTCGCTGAACTATTACTATTAAATCCAGTTATTATTCCACTACCATCGCTTGGTGAATGATTTAATGAACCTGGTTGTGGACTTAATTGCGGACTATTTTGTTGTTGATGTTGTTGTAAATGATGTCGGCTGCTAATTATATCACGATTGTGGTTATGATGATGATGCTGTTGTTGATGATGTTGTTGATGGTGATACGGTGAATCATATCCTGATGGTGATATACTTTTTTGTGGTGATGATAATTCATTATGACTATAAGAGCTTTGAGGTGATAATGGTGATGGTTGTTGTGATATACCGATACCGGTTAATGTATTAGTTGGTGATGTATAGTTATGTGGAGATACCATACCAATTGATGGTAATTTATCGTAATTATATGGTGATTGAACACCATTTAAACTACTTAAACTTAATCCGCTTAAATTATTATTATTATTATTTTGTATAATTGTATTAAAAGAATTACTAATATTGCTTGCATGTCCACCATATGCAAATTTATCAGACATTGTTGATATTGGTGGCAATGGTTGTAATGGTGTTAATGTTGCATATGATGATGATGAAGTTGGTGAAAAACCAGGAGGTGACATACGTCCATTAACCGATGTTAAAGTTTGATAAGTTGGTTCATGTAATGAGCGTGTAAAATCGCTAGTATCAATTATTTCCGTTGTTGATGATGGTGTTAATTTACCAGGTGATAATAACTGTGAATCACGAGAGTCTTCGTGAGGCTGAACAATAACAGATAAAGCTTCATGATGATGATGGTTTTGATGTTGCTGTTGTTGTTGTTGTTGTTGATGATGATGTTGATGATGTTGTTGCGATTGTTGCCCACTCGATTGATTAACTATATAAAAAAAATTTAAGAAAGGAAACAATTTAATATTTTGAATACATATTAAATATGGTGAGTCCAATATTTTTAATATAATGTTTTATATTACCTGATTGATGATGATGTTGGTTATTATGATGGTCCATTTGATCAATACTATTTGGTGATATAGAATCACCACCACCACCACTAGTTACAACTACATTTATACTTGATAATTTATGTTCTTGCTTTATTAATTCTAATGTTGATATACTATTATTATTATTATTATTACTTTGATTTACAACAACACCATCAGTATTATTATTAACAGTAACACCACTGCTATGAGCAATTATTCTTGTCTGATGGTTTTGTTGATGATGATTCTGTTGTGAGTTACTATTGTTATGGTGATGATGATGATGTAATTGTTGTTGATTATGATGATGGTTTAAATTTGAATGAATTAAATTATGTCCACTTGTACTGACTGATAATGGCCCTAATGTTATTGATGCTGCTGTTATTGTTGCTGTATCATCACATTCTTGATGTTGATTGTTATTAGTATTATTAAAACGGTGACTACTATTATTATTGCTGTTATTATTAATACTATTACTGAAATTACTATTTATATTATTATTAATACTATTACTGAAATTACTATTAATATTATTATTATTATGATTGTTATGTCTATTATTATTTATATTTATATTATTTGTATTTGCACTATTATTACTATTATTATCTTGTATTAAATTTTGATGATTTTGTTGCTGCTGTGATTGTTGGTGATGTTGATGATGTTGATGATTTGTATGATGTAAATGGACATTATTATTACTGTTATTACCACCATTTAATAATGAATTGTTACTATTAGTATTTATATTTGTTGATGTTGTTGTTTGTGTTGAATCAATAACAGAACCAGTTGTTGTTACCATAACAATTCTTGTTGTAATATCACGGTTGCTGTTATTATTATTATTACTATTATGACTGATAGCATTACATACTGAATTAGACGTTGATAATGATGAAACGTTTGTTAATAAACCATCAGTACTGCCAACAACAAGACCTACACCCCCATTTCCATTACTAGTGTTACCATCAACTCCGCCACCATTATTTGAATTTGTTGATGGTGATGATGAATCTATTGGTGATGAAGATTCTATAACTAATTGATGATGGTGATCATTTAATGTTTGTTGTTCAATTATATCACTAATTGACTCCATTCTAAATTTACTTTTATATAAATGCATATATATATATTTATATTCGCGTATTGTGTTCAGTAATATAATATTCTTGCAAATTTGGTTTAAAATATTTTATTTGTTGTTGTTTGTTTTTAACTTCAAGTTGACAATTTCAAATATAAATCTATCTGGTATTTGTTTTTTATTTTTTATTTTTTTTTTACGATGCTCTTTAAGCGTTTTTGCTTGGGTTAATATATATGAAAACGTTTAATTTATTTTTCTTACATATAATTTTAAAATAACTTGCAACTAAATAAATAAATATTTAAAATATATATATCTCACAGAGAAATTAATTTCATATAATATTTGGTTTTCTTCTTTTTATTTTTTTTGTTTCATAATGACTAGAAAATTTTTTGTTTTTTAAAAGTTTTTAAAACATTGTATTATTTTTTAATACTTCTTTTTTCTTTCAATATTTATATAAAAAATTAAATTAAATTAAATTTAACATAATAAAAAAAAAAAAATTATAAATAAAATATAAAAAAAAAAATAAAAACAAAATAAAAAATATTTAAAAATTATATAAATAATTTATTAAAATTAATATTAAATAAATAACTTAAATATTAAATAAACAAATCATCAGACTAGTATTTTGTTCATTTTATTTGTTGTATTCTTATTTAGTTACTTTAAATAGTTGTATCACAATTGGTTGTTTTTGATGGTAAATTGAAGAATATTATAAATTATATTTTGCATAATTTCTTTAATTTTATGTGTGTTGACTTTTTTTCCTTTTTGTAAATTTAGTTTTTATTCCATTAATAATACATTGTTTCTCTGTACTCTATACATTGTGTTTCTTTTTTTAATGTCTTAATTTACCCTTTTTTAAGAGATAAGCAAATCTGTTTTTTATTCAATATTCGAATTATTTTAATATTATAATTATTAGTTGAGTTTATTGCTTTTTAAATGGCTTTCGATGGCTGAAAATAAAAAAAAAAAAAAAATTTAACATGAATTAAAAATTTGAGTACCTCATAATTTTATAACATTAACATTATATCAGAAAATAACTCTAAAGCTTTGGTCACGCAGAAAGGGTGTTGGTGATTAATTATAGGATAAAAAATAAATAAAAGATATTAGTTTTCAAACAAATGTCTATACAGAAAAGCAATAGACACGAGAATAATTATGTGGCCAAAAAAATCGCCTGTTGGGTTGGTTCTGCTGGGCCAAGAATAAAGTACTAAGATTGCTTTTGTTGACATAAGCTACTACTCATTTTTTAATTTCTAAATTTATTAATGTAAAATTGGAAAATTTATAAGACATTTAATTTTTAACACATTGTTTTCCATTTAATTTTTTTTTGCTAATTTTAGAGACTTCTTCTACGGAATTTTTGCAAATTGCCACGGACAAATTAATAAGTTATTAAAAGAATTACAAATCTAAAAACAATGACTCAAATTAGGACGACATAACCGCCTTGCGAAGTTTTTAATCGATAAGTTATTAGCAATAATAAAACAAATTTTATTATAATAATAGGAGTCTCGGTGGTTTAATGGGAAAGCAATCCACTTGCTAACCGGGAGAGACAGGTTCGTTCTCGTACGGATCATGGATTTTTTTAATTGAAAAAAAATTATTAAAAAACTAATTTTCTTTACAAATCACCATGGTGACCAAATGTACAGATTCTTTCACGAGTAAAAGGCATCCTCGTAAGGGGTGATAGGGAAGATAAAACAAGTAAAAAACTGTTTATTAAGTGACGCCTATTCCTAACGGCTTCCGAGATAACGGGACTTAAAGATTTTCTTTTCTTTAAAATTTTTGTAATTTAGTTTTTTGTTGATAATTTAGGAACTTGGACAGCAGGGATAAAAACTATCAGCAAGATTTATGCTTCAGATACCTGTTTATTAATAGAAAACTAAAAGAATTCAGTAAAGTAAGGATTCCTCTGTAAGAAAAGCTTATTTTGTTACCGATTATAAAATTTTAATATTTTCAAGTGTTACATACATTTACCATATCAACGTTAGCCCCACAAAGCTCAGGCCACCCACGAAAATGGTGATAGGTAATATATCCAAACCTCGAGTGGATCATGTGCTGCTAGGTGAGCAGAGGACATAGCTCTATATAGCTGTAATATATTATAATATATACAATTTTTTATTTCGGATATAGGGGGAATAATGTGTCTGTATATGACTTTGTACATATTGTTAATGTTTAACTTTTTACCCGTTTACATTGCTTATTTTTACCTGTTTTTAATTTTTTTTTTTTTATTTTGCAAGCAACATTTTGTTCTTCATTTTGAAGGAAAACATTTATAAAATAGAGTTAAATTTAAAGTCAAGTAGTTTTCATTTAAAAGACGGAAGAGATTTAAATTTTCAATTTTTGCTATAAATTTTGCGAAATCTTCGTCTTTTCTCAGCTGTTTATTAATTTGATGAAAAGGGGAATATGTGAGATTCTGAATTATGAGTGATTTTAGATTGGATTCCAAATCATCGATAGTTAACGAAAGCAGAGCAAACGGATAATGCTTATAACCTAATTGCTGAATCGCAACACGAATTGATCTTTATTATTTGTTACAGTAAAGCAAATAATATTCTTTTACTCCCTCTTGTCATTTTAAACTTTGCACAGATTGCTTTACTAAACATAGCGAAACGTTCATGCAAAATTCGAATTCAATAATATTATGTCCTTATTGCAGGGAAATTGTTCAAAGTTCTATGAAGATATATACATAATTAAAACGGTCAATATTTTCATAATTCTTTAAATATTTTATTAATTAACTGATATGAATTATATCGCTCGAATTGATTTTTTTTAAGTAAACAAAAGATTAACTTTAAATTAATTTTGAAATGGTAATAAAGCCAAATACAGAAAGGAATTAAAGTCAATTGCCTTTATTACCATTTTAAAATGGTTCAATTAACTTTAATTCCTAAAAAATTAGGAATAAAGTCTACTGACTTTAATTTCTTTAACATTAATTCACGTCACCGTATTTTTCAAATTTACTAATTTTTTATAAATAATGAACTAAATGCATACAGAAGAAAGTATAGAAAAATGTATACATATATATTAAGTTTTAAGGGTATATAGAAAATAAAATATTAATGAATAAAGAATAAAAAAAAATTGTTCTACTTTTTATTTTCTACTTTTTTTTTTCTCAAAAATTTTATGTCAAACGTTTAATGTTATTTCATAAATTGACAATACCAATTTTTCTCGGCTGTTTAGTCACTTTAATTTTTATATATTTTTATTTGTTATTATAATTATAATTTACTAGCAGATTTACCCGGCGTTGCCCGGAAGCTTGAAAATTGTAAAAAAGCAAGTTTCAGCCAATTTTTTGAGATACTACTTTGCCTATAAATGCCACAAAAAAATATTTGTGGAGTTCCGTTAACCCATCGTGGCCCAACAGCTTTTTATAGGTTTTTTCGTTGCTTTGCTATATATTAGAAATGATTTAACAGATTAACTTCAAATTTCGTATATGTGTTCTTCTTTGAAAATGAAGTTCAATTTACTAACAGACTTGAAAGTTGTTAACCCCTGCCGATGATTGTTAAAAAAAAAAATTTGTAAGTAAATTACGTCCAATTTTTGAAAGTAGGTACAACTTCTTTGAATTAGGGGAATACTTAAAAAAAAGGTTTGTCGAGTTCTTTTAATCGATTGCGAAACAAAAACTTTAAAAAACAGTTTGCAAAACAATTTGAACGATTATCTCTAATTTTTCTATACATGCTGCTTCTTGACTATTTGGTGCTCCTTGACGATATAGTTGAGGATGGTAGGTTTCCGGTGAACAATGTTAACTGAATTAAAATGACTATAGGTCAAAAGGGGATTTTCTTGAATTGCCAACGCTTGAATAAAATATAGTCGATGGTTTAGAAAAGATTTAAAAATTCGCTTTTCAACTTATATTTTGTTTAGTACTCACCTGAAAGTTGTAATACGCTCTTCCTCGTTTTTTTATGATTTTATGAGAGAAATGTAGGCTTATTTTTTGGAAAAACTGTTTTAAAATACTATGTATTTAAGCATTATATATAACAAATTGAATTTTTTGATTTTTAGATTTCATTTGAAGAAAACTGAAAATTTCATTGAATCTTTATTCAAAACGCACAAACAGGTCAAAACCAAATTAACCCTGTGGGTTTTAATTAAAATGCTGGTACAAAATTTTCAATAAAATACTTTTAATCGTATAAGAAAATAAAATATATAGAAAACTTCATATCATCGTCGTGGAAAATGGGTTAATCGAACTTAACTAAAACTTTTTGCAGCCTCTCTTTTAGACTACAAAATCAACCTGTAAAATTGGACACAAATCGAAAACACAAAATTTTTTGAAAGTCCGCCAGGCCGAAATGGGTTAATTTATTCCAACCAAATTTATACAACTAAATTCGGTTGCTAAGAGGAACATTTGTGCAAAATTTCAAGTCAATCGGTCAAACAGTTTTGACTCGAAATCAAAAACATTGAAAAAGCTTCTTTGCACTCTCGTGCCCAAACGGGTTAACCGAACTCAACAAAAATTTGTCCCAGACTTTATTTTCGACTGCGAAACCACCTTGTAAAATTGGACACAAATCGGAAACACAAAATTTTTTGGAAACCCGCCAGGCCGAAATGGGTTAAATTATTCCAACCAAATTTATGCAACTAATTGCGGTTGCTAAGAGGAACATTTGTGCAAAATTTCAAGTCAATCGGTCAAACTTTTTCGGCTCGACATCAAAAACATTGAAAAAGCTTCATTGCGCCCTCGTGCCCAAACGAGTTAACCGAACCCAACAAAAATTTGTGCCAGCTTCTCTTTTTGACTGCAAAACCACCCTGTAAAATTGGACACAAATCGGAAACACAAAATTTTTTGGAAGCCCGCCGGGTCGAAAGGGGTTAATTTATTCCAACCAGTTTAATACCATTAATTCCGTGTAATAAAAAGAACATTCGTGCAAAATTTCAAGTGAATCGGTCAAACCGTTTCGACTCGACATCAAAAAAACGAAAAAGCTTAAAACGGCTCTGGAGCCGCAACCTGCTGACTTATAAAAATGCGACATAGCCTATGTCACCCCCCGGACTCCCAAAATTATTCCTCTAAAATTTGGTGTCAATCGGACCAGTGGTTTTCACGTGACGACAAACAAACAAACAAACAAACAAACAAACAAACAAACAAATTTTCTTCTTTATATATTAGATTATAACTTAGACTAAGATTTTTCTTTTTATTCCTTAAATTAAACTGTTTAAATTTTAAATTAACCTCGTGTTAGGTAATTAACCTTTATGTTATTTGAAATTTGTTTAATATTAAGTTCAAATTCTTTTTTTTTTATTAAAAATAATAATTTTTCTCTTTAAAATAATAAAATATTAATTGTTATTTTTAAATTAATTTTAAACAAATTAATTTTAATTTTATTTAAAACTTCTTTTGACTTGACTTCTTGAAGGTTTCTTAACAAGTCTCATTGTTACATGTAAGTTCATAACTTAAACATGGAACCGAATAACTTTAAGACTTGGTATTACAACATTTTGAAAATAATTGAGAATTAAATTATACGCTTAGAAGTATTTGAAAAAAGATGATTATGATTAAAAGAGTTTTTATTAAGCATTAACAAAAGTACAATTTTGCTTTTTTATTTTAAATTAGTTTATTAATTTAAGAAAAAAGAAAAGTAATTGGGATTCATGTTACGATTTGCAAGTGTATAACCATGCACTTGCTTTTTGTATGTTATCCTAATCTTATGTAAAAATATTTTAAGGCAGGGTTTCATGAGAAAATTTTGCCCAGTATTCTTAACTTTAGAAAGAGAGGTATATAGTATACTCTCAATAGGAGAGAAAAAACAAAATGATTATGTTTATATTAAAATTTTTTTATATGTTTTGACAATCAAAAATTACATAACCTTATTTTTTAATTTTTAAATTTAGGTTTCGCGAATTTTTCAATTCAAAGTTAAAATTTTATTAATTTAAAATAAATGATAAAATTTTAATCAATTGCAAATAATTTTAAATAAAAATTCGATCATCAAACCATAATATAAATTTTTTTTTTGTTTGTTTACAAAATGGAAATGTCATATATCCATAAAAATATATATTAGTATGCAAAAAATTTTTGTGTTGAATACACTTTTTTAGCACATTTTCAAAAAATTTTGTAAAAATGTGCCTATATAGCACATATTAATAATCCTTTATTTTTCCCTTTCCTGTTATATCCTACACCAATGAAATAGGTAACAACGTATATTAACTTTGGTATGGTGTTTTTAACATTCGAAAGGAGGGAAGCTAGAAGAATTGATCGGTATGAGGCCAAACGCATAAGGATAGAACCTGCAAATTTAAGACACAGATGTTTTCCTTATTTCCTCTGTTCCCTTGAAATATGGGACCAATTGAAGCGCTTGTTCGAAAACAACCCACACAACTCCCAAAACCGAAAAGCATATCATTAAAATTAATAAAGATATTAACATGAAATAAATATAGAACTTTTAAATATGGTACAAGGGTTTTTTCCCATTTTCCTCATGTTCTGGAAATTAGGGGGTCATACCGATTGGTGGTTCGGTTTCTCCCACGGGCCTCCCGAGATCTAACAAGTATATCTTCAAAATTAATAACATTAAAAACTTTAAATTTTATACAAGAATGTCCAGTTTTGGAAAAATGGAAGATTAGATATTTATTTGAATATAAATTGTAGATATTTATTTGAATTATTTTCCGAAAAATTTTATGAAGATAAAAATATATACATATTTATATTTCAAAAACATTTCAAATTCTTTTCGCAAAACTTGAATATTTGTATGAATTTCGAATTGATATATTTTATTGAATGTATATTTAAGATATAAATAGATATGTCTATAACGACTTTATAAATATCGGTTTTATTATAAATTTTACAATCGTAATAATTTTTATACATAATATATATATAATGAATTAGTTGTGTATGATACTTAAATTCTTTTCAATTACTGTAAAAAGCATAAATAAATTATACAAAATTTTTTATATTTGTCATAAAACTTATCTTGCATATTTTACATTTTTCAATCTGTTAAATTAGCACATAATAATATTTAAAATTAAAATTATTTTGAATTATTAAAAATTGATATTCTAAATTATGTGATAAAAAGCTAATAAAAGCATTAATGTTATTAATTTATTGTAAATATTTTTTTTTTTTTTTTTTTTTCGTCTTGGGGTAAGGATGGTGGAAATCATCGAAAGATACTGAGCGAGAAGATATGTGTGACTTTAACATACTAAAAACACGCGCCCTGTTTTAAAATATTAAAACTAGTCTTAGAGACTAACCATTAATTTTGCGCTAACTTTTTATGATCTACTGGAATTACAGACCTCCGTTAAGGTGATCTGAATTTATCGCTAGTTGGAGGGGCCTAGTTCTTTTAAGCCTTCTATTGACATTTGAAAATAGTAGAAGTTTTGACGCTTCTATGTTTATGTGACCTTCTAAGTGGGTCTTATGTTTTATGGCATATTTTTTTATTTCATCGCTAACAATAGGAATTCCTAGATCCCTATGTAAATCGGAATTTCGTACGTACCATGGAGCACTCACCATGTTACGTAGCACTTTGCTTTGAAATGTTTGAATTCTCTGAATATGTGTTCGTTTGGCACAGCCCCAAAGTTGTATGCCGTACATCCAGATAGGCTTAATTATTTGGTTATATAACAAAATTTTTTACTCTATTGGCAATTTAGATTTTCGACCTAGGAGCCAATACATTTCTCTATATTTTTGTTCTAATTCTATTCTTTTCTTTTTAACATGTTCTTTCCATTTTAGCTTGACATCTAATGTCATTCCTAGGTATTTTGCCTTGTTTTCATGAGGAATATCTACCCCATTTAATTGTACGGCTGGGGGATTTTAAATAGGTTTATTTGTAAAATTTACTTGCACTGATTTCAGTTCATTTAGTTTAATTTTCCATCTTTTGGTCCAAAGATATAATTTATCACTTGCTTTTTGTAGTTTATTTGTAACCTCGCCGACATTTGATCCTACTGCCATTATTGCAGTATCGTCAGCAAAAGTCGCTACAGTTATTTCTTGAAATTGGGGCAAGTCACTAGTATATAGCAAGTATAATATTGGACCCAAGATACTTCCTTGAGGCACACCCGCTTTAATTTCTCTCAGTGTAGAGTACTATTCATCCTGTTTAATTCTAAACAGTCTATCAGTTAAGTATGATGAGAGTATATCTACATATTTTTTAGGTAATAGTTGCCGCAACTTCTAAATTAAGCCTTCGTGCCAAACTTTATCAAATGCTTGTGCTACGTCTAGAAATATTGTAGAGCATATTTGTTTTTCTTCTAGAGCTTTCTCAATTAATTCAGTAATTCTATGTACTTGGTCAACAGTAGAGTGTTTTTCTCTAAAACCAAATTGATAGTTTGGAATTAGTTTTCTATTTTCTATTATAGGTTTCAACCTTTTTAATAACAGTTTCTCAAAGAGTTTTGACATAATTGGTAACAGAGAGATAGCTCTATAAGACTTTGTTTCGTTTGGAGGCTTTCCTGGCTTAAGTATCATAATTATTTCGGCCACCTTCCAAACGGTGCTATGTCAAAAGTCCCCGAGTCATAAGTCCCCGGGGAATTATGACTCCGATGAGTGAGTCAAAAGTCCCCAAAAAAAAAAGTTATAAATTTTTGGGGACTTATGACTCGTTTAACAAGCCAAAAGTCCCCGGGGACTTATGACTCGGAAGCGTGAGTCAAAAGTCCCCAAAAAAATAAGTCATAAGTCCCCGGGGACTTTTGACATATCACCTTCCAAACATTAGGTACATAATTTAACCTTAACATAGCACTACTGTAATACCCACGTCTAGGGATTTATTCTGACCGTCATCGTTAGACATAATTTTTATTAATTTCGAACCAGTAATATTTCTAGTGACATTAGCCTGGATTCCCGCTTTGTCACTGGTTTTATATTCAACTACAGGTGGTGATCTTCCCACTAAACCGCCCTTTTTAAAACGGTCGGTTGCGTTGAACGTAGATACATTTTTAACCACTGGCGACTTAACTAATCCCTTTGTGGAATTAGCCAAGCCCTCGCCGGCAGCCGTGGTCTCTGCCGACATTTTGGTAGATATCCCTACCATATTTTTATCTTTATTTGTATTCATAATTTATTTTATATTATTATATTTTGTATTTTATACCTACTACCAGGTATTTTAACTGCCGCCCCTTTGAGGAACCGACGCAGGCCAGAAAGCCGTCCATTCTGGATCAGTCGCTTCTGGATTTTCGTTGGATTTTAGAGGACTCGTACCCCAAGCATTCCTTACTGCGGATGTTTCTAAGCCCTAATCCGCCGGGAAGTAAATATTGTAAATATGAAACAAAATTATTTTATTACAAGTTAATTTTCTTAAAAAATAATTTGAATTCCAATGTATAATCAGTGTGTCACAGATAACAGATGAAGTTTCATCTCTTATATATATGATAAGAGATGTTGAGCACTCCTGTTATTGATAATTACATAATTAAAATATGTGTATTGTTATGTAATTGTACACGATAATTAAATTGTCTTCATTCTCTTATAAAGGTACTTGCTGCATGTAATTAAAATTTATTTTGATATTTAAATTAATTATATAAAAAGTAGCTAATTTGTCATTTTTTTTGGAAATAAATTGATTGCATGTTTTGTATTTGTAAGCCTTTCAAATAGGTACATATACTAGTGGAAATTTCAATTAATAAATTTTGTGAGAAAAAACCATCAAATTATAATATAAAAATTAGTGTCACAGATAACAGTAGAATTATGATTGTAATACTTATTTATAACAGAAGTGCTAAACATCCCTTATCATTAATATGAAATATGAGAATTAATCAGTTTTAATTTCAATCTGAAAAAAATCTTTCCATTCCTGTAACCTGGATCAGGTCATATATTCATAAAAAGAAAAGTCATAAAAGGATCAGGTCATAAAAGAAAAGTAAACTAAAATTTTTCAAATTAAAAGAATTAAATTGTATAACATAAAAAAATTAGTAAATTACAGGAACAAATAAAAATTATTTAAAATTGAAATATATAATTTAAGGTACTAAATTATTTAACAATTTGTAGTACAACAAAAATTATTAATCCTGAGAAGAAGTAATAGCTGCCTGCAGGCGTGTAAAATTTGATTGAATTGTGTTAAATTTTTTATATTTGTAATTTTGCAATTACATTTACAATTATTTTATGTTCTTTTATTTTTTTAATATTTTAAAATAGATAAATTAGTAAGAATTTTAATTATTTTTAAAGAGATAAATTAATTGGAATAAGTTTTTAGTATTATAAAATTAATTTCGTTATTTACAATTAGGTTTAAGGTATTATTGCTCAGTCGATTGCATTGACTTACTGTTTAAATATTTTTATACCCGTATGACTATTACTCAAAAGGTATACTAAATTTGCCATTACGTTTATGACGCATAGAAGGAGCCGGGGTACATATAGACTCAAGTGTATAGATCGGATCAGAATCGAAAAATAAATCGATTTAGCTATGTATGTCCGTACGTCTGTCCGTCCGTCTGTCCGTCCGTCATCACGATAACTTAAAAATTAAAGGAGCTAGGATTCTGAAATTTTCAATAAATCGGTTTTATGAAAAAACCGTCATCGCTATTGAAATTCAGCCACTTTGTTCAACGGGCTCGGGTTGCTGCCATACAACTTTATTTTTTATATGATCATTACTCTGTACTTATTAAAGTTGGGTATTTGAAATTTTGCCAAAAGTAGTTTAATTTGATGGTTAAAGTTTCTGCAAAATTTGGTTGGTCTACCGCAGTGGGTTAGAGTAGCTGCCATACAACTTCTTCTTTTATATGAGCATTACTCTACACCTTATGAAGCTGGATGTCTGAAATTTTTCCAAAAAAAGTTTAGTTTAATAGCCAAAATTAATGCAAAATTTGGTTGGTCTACTGCAGAGGGTTCGAGTAGATGCCATACAACTCCTTCTTTTATATGAGCATTACACTACACATAATAAAGCTGTATGTTTGAAATCTTGTCAAAAGTAATTAACCGGATGATATAATGCTTATATTACGGTTATACGGGTATCCCAGTGTGGACACTGTCTACTCTACTACACTTTTCCTTGTTTTTCATTATTTTTAAAATATTTATTATTTTTAAAATATTTTTTTTTAAAGATTATTTTTGAAAATTTTGTAACAGTTTTCTGTAAAACGCTGCATCAGCTTTGCTTGAAGAACTGAAATGTAAAACTTTATGGAATTAATTTTATTTAAATGTTTGTTTTATTGTGATCTAAATTCTGAACTCAATTTTTGTAGTGGATGTAGTTATTGTTAGCGTATCTATTAGTCCTATTTTCGTTTTCAGCTTGTAGGTATGAAACTTTTAATTTTTGTTCTTAGATAATCTATAGGCTGACTTCAAAATTGCATATAAATGCGGTACAATTACAGTATAATTACACTCCTTTCTGTAATGTTTAACAATGTAGATAAAATCTCTCCACTACAGTGTAGATTGTAGATCGTTAAACCAGGTACAAATTTTTGTTTACATAAAATTTAATACTGAATTCTAAACTTTGTAGAAATTTTTGTATTTAAGTTTACAGAACTCTTGACTTTATAGTACTAAATTAAATTCGGTATAGTTTTCTATTTCTAAAGTAAAGTATAACACTTGTTTAAGTTTAAAATTTTTGTGTAGTTCTTTTCTTGGGGAATGCTCTGAAGTAGCTAATATTTGACACATTTATTATATTAGTGATAGGGATTAGAGCTGGATTTATTTCATTGTCCTTGATTTGAAAGCTGAAAATATTAGTTGCCGGTTAAATTTATAATTTATTTTTAAAAATATAGCCAATAATATTTCTTATATTTTTGTAAGCGAATTTTGAGTTCTATTAATTGAAGCGTTAACTATATAATGTTTAACATCATTTTATCTGATAGTCTCAGAGTGGTTTGGTTTTATAACATTTTATAGTCAACAGATAAGCCTTTAGTTATATACCTAAGATACACTACAATTTAATTAAGACTTGTATAATCTTAATTTTTTCTTATTATAAAGCATAACTTCTCTGAAATTAAGTTTCTTGTATATTAGTTTAACACCAACGCGTTTAGGAGTAGTATTTAAAAGTTTTTTTGTAAGTGCCAATTGTTTAACTGTTATGCCGATTTCATGTAGAAACATCTTAGATTTTTAATAGATAAAATTTTATTTGTTATACATTGTAATATTTTTATATTTTAATTATAATGTATTCTTCTAAATGTGAGTTATAAAGGTTAGAATTTTAAAAATAAGTATGAGTCTTTTAATTTTTTAGTATAGCCATCCGTTTATCACCTGTAAGGGGTCAAAAATTGAAAATTTGCACATTTTAAACAACTGTAATTTGAATACCAATTGATATTTTTCTAATTGCAAATTCTTTGACTACTAAATTTTGACAAACAACACATTCTTGGAGAATACGAAAAACTGTTATAGGTATAATTTAATACCTATACAGTATAACGTGATTGTTATAGGCAGATCACGATTCTTAATTTGAGCTTCACTATACTACCATCGATTTCCATCGATTATTTCTTTAAGTGCTGAAAATATTAGTTGGTAATAAGTGTAATACAACAATTACGAATGTATCTTTCAATGATTCCAACCTATCCTTATACCCTTTTTTTCAGATTGTACTAAAATCTACATATACATTATATTGAAAATAAATTATTTCTTCGTTGTATTTTATATCGTTGTATTTTAAAATTTTGAATTATAGCAGATGCATTTTTTTTTGTTTGCATTTGTTTGTTGTATTGGTAATGGTTTTTCTTTAAAGAAAAGGGAACATAATCATTTTTAGGTGTTCAAAGCACTAAAAAAAATGTGACTATTGTTTGTTTATAAAATTGTTACAGGTTAATATTATTTATTTTCCTGCATTAAAAATTTATTTTTTTTAGGGTAGTAATATAATAATGCACACAGTTATACTCTAGATTTTTTTACATTGCATTGTTAACTTTTATATAAAATTGATAATTTTAAACTGTATGCATTATGGAAATTATGCATACTTTTAAAATATTTGCTATGTTTAATAAAACGTGAATACTCCCATGTTCAAGCGGATTAAATTTTTACGAATTAATTGATATTTGACATTTCTTAACGAATTGACTGTGAAAAATTTTTATTATTTGTCGCGTTCACTAGCATATCTAACGCTAAAAGTGCAGCGCTCGATAAAATTTTTTAACTGAACTAGATTAAATTTGCATTAAATAAATTTTATGTTAAATTATGTAAAGGATGTTAATTGACGTTTATGTGTTTTACATTTTAATGTAAAAAGTGTTTGTTTACAAGATATTCTGAGAAACTTTGGAAGTGAAACATTTATTTTAAAATTAAAAATATAAATTTATAAAAAAATAATTAAATTAATTAAAAAAAAAATTCTAATTTGATTAATTTTAAAAATTTAAAAATATAATTATATAGAAAAAGGAAATTAAGGATAAAAATAGATTTATTGATGGAATGTTTTTGAAGGCCATAGATATTCTCCATTTTACCTATCCATAATTAAAATAAAATAAAAATATATCAAAAGTCACTCAAAATCAAATCTCTTTTAATTTGCTTCAAATCGTTCAGTACAACAATGTACCGCTAGATACTACACCGCTGCAATCTAGTGTAGCGCTAGGACATAATATATAATATTGTTTTTATTTAAGGATATTTCTCCTTCTTCTTCTTCTATGACTCTACAGCTCGGTGTGAGCTTTGGCCTTCATAACTATTTGCCTCCATATCTCCCGGTCTTTCGCCGTTGTTTTCCAATTTCTCACTTGTAATTTTGAAGCATCGTTTTCAATGTTGTCTTCCCATCTTGTTCTTGGTCTTCCTCTAGCTCGACTTAATATGGGTCTTAGATGTAATATCTTATATGGCATTCGATTTTCCTGCATTCTCACTGTGTGCCCTGCCCACCTTAGGCGTTGTGATTTACTGAAACGAATAATGTCTTCATTTTTTATAAGTTCATTTAGTTCAGCATTATTCCTTCTCCTGTAATCTCCATTTTCTACCCTTATAGGGCCATAAATTTTCCTTAGTATTTTCCGTTCAAAAATTCGGAGATCGTTTTCGTCAGCCATATTCAGTGTCCATACCTCACAACCGTATGTTACCACAAGGCGTATTATTGCTTTATAAATTAATAATTTCGTTTCCCTTGTCAAGAGACGTGATTGCATTAATTTTTTGTATGCAAATAGGCATTTATTTCCTGCTTTAATACGTTCTTGAATACAATATTTTATACTATTGTCATTTTTTACCATTACTCCAAGGTATTCAAAGCTTATTACTCCCTGAAAAGTAAATCTATCAATCGTTATATCTTGCGGTTGCCTTCTTCTTTCATCTCTTGACATCTTCATGTACTTCGTTTTGGTTTCGTTTATTTGAAGACCTACTTTGCTAGACTTTTTTTCGACCATAGAGAAGGCATCTATCATATCTTTAGCTCTTTTCGAAACAATTGCAATATCATCCGCGTATGCAATTATTTGATATGCTTTTGAAAATATATGTCCTCCTCTGTCTAGTTTGCCAATCGCTTGTTGAAGTATCATATTGAATATAATAGCGGATAACACATCACCTTGTCTAACCCCACTCGTAATTTTAAATTCTTTCGATGCATTTTCTTGTATTGACACTTTGCCTATGGAGTTATTCATGGTCATATTTATTACATCTATTAATTATTTAAGGATATTTACATATGTATAATATATACCAAATATATATGGATACATATATTGTATATATATGAATACCAAAAAAATATATAAGTATATAAAAAAACAAAACAATCCTTTTAAGCTTTTATCAATTTTTTTGGTTTTCTTTACTACATTATGTTTTAGCAAAAAATAAACTGTCAAAAATTTGTAATTTTAAAAAATTCTCCTTTTTTTATTATATATTATATATAATTTTTATTTTATATATTTGTCCTATATATACCAAATTAAATAAACATGATGTTCAAAAAAACAATTTCGAAATAGGTATATATAATATAAATTTTAATACTAATACCAATAACACGTGTACATTATATATATATATGTATAAGATATACCAACATTACTTTTTTTGAGTGTTGTTAAAAGAGCCCTACATAGTAACATATAATATATAATATTATAAAATACTATATAATAAATTCATGCGTATAAATTTTTATGAAATTTTTAAATTTTCTGTTTTTTGAAAGAAAATTTTTAAACAAATAAATTTGAAATTAAATTTTTGAATAAAGAAGACAACAGTAACAAACAAAAAAACGTCAACACAAAAAGGTTGGTTCAGGTTGGAAAATCTAGTAAAATAATTAATTAGTTATCGACAACATATTAAAAAAATAGAATTATCGCATTAAATAGAATTATATAGTTTAAAAAAATCTTTTATATGAGACAAAGTATACGATAAAGTAATTTAATGCAAATTCTGAAAATAAGAATATATTTGCGTATTTGCACTTTCCTATATTGTTGCATTTTTTCTTTTGTTCCGACTAAAAAGAATTTATATGGCAGGTACTGGAACCTACTGCGTTTGACTAATTAATTTTCTCTTTCTTTCAAACTTTGGCCATAAAACCCAACTACTTTTAAAAAAAACTTCAGATACCCAGCTTTATTAAATTTAGAGTTATCTTCATATAAAAAAGAATTTGTATGACAGCTACTCGAATCCGTTGATTAAACTGACAAATTCTTAATAGCAAACCAAAATTTATGTTTAAAACGAAATTGTGAAAATTTAAGAGCCCTCTAGCTCTTTTAGGTTTTTTAGAGTTATCTTAGGGACTGATGGACATAGGCACGGACGGATTGGTAGCTATATCGATTTACTCTTCTATACTGATCTGATTTGTCGACATACCGATTTGACTGTTGTATCGGTATGTCGGTATGTTGTATCACTGACATATTGTGAGTTTCTACATTTATACTTCGGTAACATAACATATTGTATTCTATTTTATTCATAGAAGATCATGTTATCGCAGTACATAAATCTATTAGTCTTAAAGGTACATATATAGTTATATGCAGGGTAATTGTTTTTCGGCTCTGAATATTCATTAAGCAATTTAAAAGTTCATTTGGGGAATTGGGGTCTGTTCTGTAAAGTTTTTTTTTTAAACAATTAATTTAATTTGCTATATCTCTTATTATTAAATACTAAGATTAAAATACCATCAGAAAGCAAATGCAAATTCATTCAATTAAATTCATATTATATTATAACAATTAAGAAGGAAGCTAAAAGAAGGAAAAAAGAGAGAAAAAAAGACAAAATTCTTTAACATACTAATATTGTTTAGTAATTAAAAACCGTTTTAGCGTGTGTGTAGCTCGTACAATTTGTAGAGATTACATTGCTTTAGTATTTATTTAAAGGTTGAAGAAGAGTTTTATAGACCGGTTTTTATTTTTAGCACATTTTCAAAAAATTTTGTAAAAATGTGCCTACATAGCTTCACTCTGTCCGTCCGTCCGTCCGTCCATATGTTTACAAAAACTTTTACATCTTTTGAAATTTTAACCATGGATAGTTTTTGCAAAAAAAAATAATTTCGTAGAAGAATTTTTTAACATGCCCCCCAAAGTTGGAAAAAGCCGTATATTTAAATTGTTATAACAAGAGTTCTGTTAGATATATTTTCAATTTGAAAACGGCAAACAATAGCTGGTTTCATAAACTTTATAAATTTTTATGTATAATAATATAAATATATGTATAATAAATTTTTATTATAAAATAAACACAAAAATGTTTAGGGTTGCCATACGGTACTAAAATTTAACATTACACAAAACTCAATTTTTGCAAAATTTTTGACCACACATATCTTCTGAACGGTTCAAGCTAGGGTCTTGAAATTTTAGGAGAAGTGAGATACTCGGAAATGAGTAGGAGTCGGTTAATAAAATTTTTTTGTCCAGCCTTATGTTTAGGAGCTATAAGGGCTCGAAAATTGAAATTTTGCTATTTTTAAACACCTGTAACTTGAATACCTGTCCAATTTTTTTTTTAGTGATATACAAAATTCAAAGCTCTATAATTATATTTCAACATGTGTCAAAGGTTTTTCTTAATTTTGAAGGGTGACGAAGCTACAGCCCCTGCAAATTCCAAAAAAGCCCTATATTTAAATTGTTATAACAAGAGTTTTGTTAGGTTTATTTTCAATCGAAAAACGGTAGAAGAAAGCTGCTTTTATAGGCTTTTCAAAAATATGTCGCTTAAATGTATAGGGTTGCCATACGGTACTAAAATTTAGCATTATATAAAACTCAATTTTTGCAAAATTTTTGGTCCCACATATCTTCTAAACGGTTCAAGCTAGGGTCTTGAAAATTTGGGAGAAGACCTTTAGAAATTAGTAGGAGTCGGTTAACAAAATTTTTTTGTCAAGCCCTGTTTAGGAGCTATAAGGGCTCGAAAATTGAAATTTTGCTATTTTGAAGTATACCTGTAACTTGAATACCTGTCCAATTTTTTTTTTATTAATATACAAAATTTTAAGATCAAACATTATATTTTAACATATGTTAAAGGTTTTTCTTAAATTTAAAAGCGGTTCCTTAAATTGAAGAAAGTGTCTCTCAGTTTTACCCATTTTTGCTTAGATAAAAAAATTCTAAGTAAAATTCCAAATTTTTGTTTAATTCCTAGAACCTACAAAAACCTTGGCAACCTATACTCACAACGCTTGTCGAATTTTATTTTGTAACCAAAAATAAATACTATGTACTTCAAGTGATTCATTACCTCACTTCGATTATTGCCTAAAGAAAGATTACCAGACTAGATTAAAAAAATAAACAATTTTTCCCTTTTTCAAGAATGTAAATGTAATAAAAATTTTCATTGTAACTAAAACTCATCCTAATTCAGATTTTCAAATAGGATGAGTTTTAGTTACAATGACAAATCGTTACCTAGTTTTTGTAATAACTTTAGATTATTACAAAATTAGGGTATTTCCATTTTGGCATAATATGTATATACTATGTGGTAAATACATATAAACAATAATTTAATCCAGCTTTTGAAAGTTTTCTTGTGTTAAAGGTTTTATCAGCTTGGTTTTCCAGTTTGACGGAATTGCTTTATTAAGTGTGGCATTAATGATTGATAAGTACTACACAAATGTAGTATGTGAAACAAATGGAAAAAGAGGCATCCCTATGGGAATTTTGTTTTTTGACTTAGTGGGTATTTTTGTGATTTTCTGTCGATTCCTTATATATTATGATAATTTTGGATTCGAGTATTACAGCATTCCGTATTTGTTACTTTATTATTAATTTAAATTATTTGTTTATATTATATTAAGGTTAATTTTTTTTACTTATTAGAGATATAAATTTATTAATTTTTGGGTTATATTTGTAATTAATATGGAAGTTCTTACCATTTAAGAGTAAAATAAGTTCTATGGATTTTAGGTCAGTAGAAGGTTACCTCACCTACTAACATTTTTTTATCCGTTTTTATACCAGTAAAGAATATTTTAAATTTACCTTAACGTTTGTGACGCTGTCAAGGAGGAGGAGAAAATATAGACTTGAAAGTAAGAATCAAACCAGAATCAAAAAGTAAAACAATTTAGCTATGTGTGTTTGTCCTTCAATCCGCACTATAACTCAAAAGCTAAAGGAGTTATGATTTTTAAAATTTTACAGTTTGCTCAACGGGTTCATGTAGCAATTGTGTCTTATAACCCGTTGAGCAAACTAAAAAATTTTAAGAATTCTAACTCCTTTAACTTTTTTTTTAATGAGTATAAACTCTATATTTAATAAAACGGAGTGGCAGAAATATTCTCAAAATTAGTTTATTTTTATTGTCAAAGTTTACTCAAAATTTATTTAATGTAGTGGTGCGGTTTCGAAACGCTGTTTATAATAAAGCCAGTATCTAATATATAATAAATCCAGTATCTGAAATTTTGTCAAAATTATAATTAGGTTTAATGGCTAACGTCTACAGAAGTTAAAAAAGTAAATCTATGTTGCTATGTGTGTCTGTTCGCTCGCCTGTCTGTCAGCAGTATAACTTAAAAACACAAAGTGATTTTTGGAGAATTTCGATGTTCCCTATTGTTTTTGGTTATAATCGGACCAAGGCTTCGAATTTCAGCATTTTGACTCGAATTTGCTTCAAAACTAATAACACCGGGAGGATAAAATTTACACACGCAAAGTTATATAATAGGGCGAGCGCTTCTATGAAGTTTTTAATGTTACGGCTTAATTTTCAGGGAACTGCCATACAAAGTTGGCAGTTCTAATAAAGCAAACTGTGAATCTAATAAAGCACGATATTAAAATTAAGAATGGATGAGTAAGTAATATGGCAAGTGCGTTCACAATGTTGAACATTACTTGAACCAACTTTAAGGATGGGACAATTTTTTTTTTTTTGTTTGTTTTGCTTTAAAAAAATATTATTAAAATTTAAATATTTATAAAAAAATATCAAAAAATTAAACTGTGGGCCAAATTGTTTTTTTTTTTTTTAATTTGTAAACATCTTAGTGGATATGCATAAGGATATCTAAAAGTTGACAAGGGCAACTATAATCTTTCTCGTTTTTTTTAGAAACCATTTAAATTTTAACTGAACCATAGTACATAATTTTTTATTCTAAAACAAACATATATATATAGTTAACTTATCCCTATTTAGTATATTCCTATCCCCGGTCAACTTGTCCCTACTTATTATATTTTTATACCAATTCATAATATTTTATATTTAATTTCCATTTGTTCCTATATTAATATTTTGTACCATTATCATTACCATATATGGTAATAATTTTAAATATAAGAAAATATAATGTAAAGTACCGTTGATTTTAAAGGTATAAAAAGAAATGTATTTTTGAGAAATTGATGAAGAGACTTGTTTTAATTGTAATAAAAATTAGATGTATTAAACATCAGTAATAAAATAATATTTAGAATTAAATCTAAAAGTTATTTTTATATTTTCTAAACAAATTCGTTCGATATAAATATATTATATATACGGTCAAAATTAGAGGAACATTTGAATTATTATAAGATAAGTTGATTTTAAAACGATACTTATATCTTGTTTATACCCAACCTAATACAAAATAATAGTTCACGTGACGTATATTCAAGCTTGACGTTTGTAACACAGAAATGATAGATAGTATATAGAAAAGTTCATATTGTATTTTTGCTCAAATATGTATTCCGAATTGATTTAGCTATGTGTGTCTCTATGGTGTATGTCGATTTAAGAATTTTAGAAAATAATATTAAAAACATAGTGATCTGTTCAATGCATTTTAAATATTATTATCTGTATACGTATGGATATCTCAGAGTTGAAATACAGTCAACTACGTTTTTTATACCCGTATGACTATATAGTCAAAGGGTATAATAAATTTGCCATTACGTTTGTGACGCAGAGAAGGAGGGGGGGTAGATATAGAATCAAGTGTATGGATCGGATCAGAATCGAAAAATAAATCGATTTAGCGATGTATGTCCGTCCGTCCGTCCGTCTGTCCGTCTGTCCGTCCGTCCGTCCGTCATCACGATAACTCAAAAAATAAAAGAGCTAGGATTATGAAATTTTCACAAATTCGTTTTTATGCAAAAACCGGAATCGCTATTTAAATCCAGCCATTTTGGTCCATGGGTTCGGGTAGCTGCCATACAACTTCTTTTTATATATGAGTATTTCTCTGTACCTATTGCAGGTGCGTGTCTGAAATTTTGCCAAAAGTAGTTTAACTTTATGGCCAAAGTTTCTGTAAAATTTGGTTGGTCTACTACAGAGGGTTCCAGTAGCTGCCAGACAATTCCTTCTTTTATATGAGCATTATATATCACCTAATAAAGCTGGTATGTTTGAAATTTTGCCAAAAGTAATTAATGTTTATAACAATAATGATATAATGTTTATATAACGGTCATACGGGTATCCCAGAGTTGACACAGTCTACTCTACTACACTCTTCCTCGTTTTTTTATAAAAATATGATGTTATAATATCGTCATATAATAAAACTTAAAATTAAAAAAAAAAAAAAAAAAACTATATTTTAAGCAGATACGTACCGTATTAAATTATATGCTTTCCTTTTTTAATATTTAATCCTTTTTTTTTTTGCTTAGTTATTTATCGGCGTATTTCTTAAGTGTTTTTTTTTTATACACATGTCTTTTTTTTTTTTTTTTTTTTTTTTGTATAAAGTATGGCTTTTTTTTTATATAAAGAAATTTTCCTATGTTACTTATGTATGATGCAACATATATATATAAATATATATATATATATATATTTAATTTTTAATTTTTTTATACGAACTTGATTTTTATTTTTTTTTATTGTTTTTTATTCCTTTTTAAATATACATGTAACTGTTTATATGTTTTCATGTTTAATTTTATTTTTTCTAAAAAATATATATATTTATTATCAAAATTTAACTAAATTAAACTATTTAAAATTATATTAAATATTCTTTAATATTTAATTTGTTGTATTTAATATATAATTTAATCAAAAAAAAAAAAAAAAACTACCAACAATGTTGTGAAAAATAAATTTTTGAAATCAGATGTACATATACATAAATATTTATATGAAAAAAGTCAATTATTATTATATTTCATAACATTACAGTAAAAACATAACTGCTTTCTTCTTAAATAATTCAAATTCATCATAAATGTTAGATTCTTTTAAAATGCAATTTTACAGTTTTAAAATTTTAATTTGCCAAAAAATTTATTTTTTTTTTATATTTTCATTTGTTTGTTTTGAAAGTTTTTTTTTTTCAATCTATTTTTGATAAAAAAAAAATTCTTAAGTAAATTACATAATAACTATAAATATTATACTTTGAAATTCGATTTACGTTCTTTAGACCTTAAAGTAACGACGTTCAAGGACGCTGTATATTTTCCATTGTACATATAAAATTACAATGAGATTACGACAAACAATCACCTATCGCGATCGGATGCAGATCTAATTTTTAATAATGAATTTTTAGAATTCAAAAAAAAAATTTATATTTTACTTGAGTAATATTTTGGAAGATGGGGCTTCGGTGGGTTACATATATGGATAAGCGTTTAGCTTAATAAACGAGATAGTGCTGGCTGGTGCTATTTTCCCGTATGTTGGTCATGAATTGTTTTAATTGAAAAAAAAAAAAAACAAAATATTGGAAAATAATTTTTTTCTTTACAAATCCCCATGGTGACCAAATATTATTTTAAAATATACAAATATATATAGTATAAACAATATATAAATAATATTATTTATAATTTTTATATAAAGTATTGAAAGTGGATACACAATGTACTATGCACTCCCTCTACGTGTTAGGATTGCACATGCTATTCCTCATATCAAAACAACAACAACAACAACAACAATATTTTGACGGCTAGAATGCAGATTGAATGACTTTTTGACCTAAACACAACAATTATACAAGTAGAAATTTAAATTAAATTATAAGATTTTAATAAAAAACTTTTGAAATATAATAAAGGCATATTTCAGGCAAAAAATTTTTTTTTTTTGAAAAGGTTTTAATAGGTTAATAATATAACTGTATATTCTCATATAAAAATATATTATAAGTTCCGACTTGACTTGTTTTTAATTGAAAAATTTAAATTTTTCCATTTATTCATTTATTTCAAATATCAGTTTACACTTCACTATAAAAGGTTTAAAAATAAAAAAACAAAAAAAAAAAAAGTGTGTTTTAAAGCACTTTTATTCAAAAACACCGTCAACCTATATTTTTCTTGGAAAGGAAGGATTGGTATTAAGTATTAAAAATTAGGGGTAAATTTTTAAAATAAATATGAAGTATTTTTTTTTTTTTTTTTTTTGTATAAATGAAACACGAAATTGTTTTTTCCTCTTCAAAAATTTCCTCTAAAACAAAATTTAAGTAAATCAAAAACCAAAATAGTTTAAAGCCATTTTTAAAAAAAATATATATATATATAATTTTTATTTTTTAATAATATTAACTTCATATCATTTTTTTTTTGAAATAATAAAAATAATTTAGGTACGCTTTTATCTACTAGGGTTTTTTCTACGTACATACATACATATATAAAATAATAAATTTTGATACTGCGCATATTTATTTATTATATAAAAATAAATTGTTTGACTTGTGTTCCATCCAACCAATTATGTAAATACTCGTATATATAAATATATATACAAATGAGTAGTTATTTACACAAAGCGTCAAAAATAAGTGCACAAAGTTAATTTTGAAGGAATTACTGTTAACTTTGAAGGAATTACTGTTATTTTTTTTTTATTTATTTATTTAAAAACTTATTGCGATTTTTAAAAGTTATCTAATTTATATATTATGATTTCCTGCATCCCAATCACATTTTAGAATAGAAGGTTTTTTTTTTTTTATCTAAATACCTACAATTTTTTATAAGCTATTACGTGTCTTGATTTTTAATAGAATTTAAAGGTTAAGTATAGTTTGAAAGTTACATAAATACTTAATTATCAATATGGTATATGTATTCAAAGATACTTTGTAACGTTCTAAGATAACAAAACATCTTATTTCCCTGTTTTTTTTTTTGTTGATATTTGATTATTATCATTTTGTTTTTAGAATAATTTTTTGTTTTTTTTTGAAGACGAAATCAAAGAGGATTTAAAACTTTAATGTGAATGTCCGATTAAAGTTTTTTTTTTTTTATTAAATTATAAATTTCTATAAAGAGTATCTATGTACTTCTTTTGTTTTGTTTAAAAAAACAGGACTCTTCCACTTAATTAACTTAGGCGGAACGTTTATTACGTATACACAGGGTCCTTATATTTGTTGTCTTTTCGTTATTTTTTGGGTTCGTTATAGGAACCCCCCTGTTTAATTTATAATATTATATGTACTGAACAGATATAAGTAAGTACGTATTTCAGAATGATATGAACTGTGTGTAATATGAAAAACACTATAGTTATTATAAACTTTGATTTGTGCGACATTCTAAAATATGTTTTGACCTAAATTTTTTTGGAAAAAAAATATAAAAAAAAAAAAAAAAAAAAAAAAAAAAACAATATTTCTAAACTATATTTTTACTTTTTTTGCATTTAACAACTTATTTTTTTTAGGTACAATGAATCTTAAAAAAAAATGTTGATACGCAAAGTTTTTTTTTAAGAAATTTTGTTATTAATCTACACTTTTAAAATTTTGTATACATATATTTTTTTTTTTTGCAAATAGCTAGGAATATCAGCTAATAATAATGTTTATTATTTTTATTATAATTATTATTATTATTATTATTATTCTTTTAATCTTTAATTTTTAAATGTATATATATATACATATGTAATAATAATAGTTAAAATGTTGAGAAAAATTTGTTAAAATGTTCGGAAAGAACTGAAAATTTATTTGGATACTTAGGTAATCCTTTTAACAATATCAATGCTATCAAAAGTTTTTTAATTGTATAATTTAATAATATTTTATTATATTTTATATTATAATTTATTTTATATATTTATTAAGAATTACCAAAAAAAAAAAAACAACTACACATTTTGAGAAAAAACACTTCATTTTAACAAAAAAAAAAAAAATTCATATATTATTATTAATTAAATAAATATATAATAATTAATAGAAAAAAAAAAAAATTCAAGGATAATTATAACAAAAAAAAAAATCCTTATTTACTATATATATATATATATATTTTTGTGTCTATTTTACTTATATATTAATATAGCATTTTTATATATGTACATACATTAATATATATTATTTGAAAGTACACATAATATATGCTTATATATTTTTAACCAAAAATTATTAAATAATTAATGAGATTTTATTTGTTTTGTCATATTAAAATAGAAAAATCCTGTTATGATTAGGTTTTTGTTGTTGTTTTTTTTTTAATTTTTTAATTTCCATAAATATTGCACAATTATTTTTTAATTTTAAAATATTTTCTTGTTTCAGTATTTCCTATATGTGACAAAATGGGAAATTTTCAAAATATATATATATATATATATGTATATGTATATGTATATATTGAAATATAAATATAATATGTACATATATATATATATAAAGTTTTGTTTTCTTTTATTTACACTGTTTTTTTTTTTTTTTTTTTTTTTTTAATTGTCAGTATTGTTGTTGTTGGTTGTTTTTAGGAATTTTTTTTTTTAATTTTATATTTTCTTAATTAATATTTAGATACTTTTTTTTTTTTTTTTAATTTACAGTTAATAGTTTTCCATTTTTTTTTGTTTTACAGTTAAATATTAAAACACAAAAACACAAAAAAAAAAAAAACACAAAAAAACAGAAAAAAAAACAGAAAAAACGAAACGAAACACTTATTGTTTCTATAATTAATTTTATATTTTTTTTTTTCAAAATTAATTAAATTAATTTATTAATACACAATTTTATTTTAATTTAAATATTTTTTTTTTTTGAAAATAACTTAAAAAAAAAACAAAAAAATTCCCAAAAAAAAATTATATTTTTAATTATTTATTTTTTTTTTCTGTATATTTTTTTTTTTTTTTTTTTTTTTTTGTTCAAAAACGAAACAATCACGTATTATTACTGACATATAATTTAATACTACCATACGAGTGTACCCTTCTTACCAAAAAAAAAAAAAAAAAAAAATAAAAAAAAAAACAAGAAAAAAAATAACAAAAAAATAACAGTTAAAAGGAAAAGAAAAGGAAACAACCAAAATTTCTAGAAATATATATGTATGTATGTGTATCTAATGTATTTGTGTTTTGGATGACGAAAAATGAAAAAAAAAAAAAAAAAAAACAAAAAACTTTTTATAATGGTAATCTAATGGAAAAAAAAAAACGGTATATTTAATAAAAATAGTATTGCCAACTTATAATTATAAAAAAAAAAAAAAACGGAAGGACCTTAAGTTATAAATTTCGATATTTCTTTGGTTTTTTATAGGTTTTAAATAGCTTTTTGTTTGTTTAAAAGGTCTGTTGTACCTTACAGCCCCTAAATTTCAATTGGTTTTGTTCTTTAAGGTATATTTTGTTAAAAATTTTTTATATAAATTCTTTAAGGTAGGCTACCATGTATTGCTACTTACGCTGGAGAAAAAATGACACTATGTAGAGCGCATATAGGAAATTTGCGTATTCGTAAGTAGCAACTTTGGTACCATGGTGTGCTACTTGCGAACATTTTTGACGTTTATTTTACTTTTTTCATTCGCTTGATAATTTGTTTGCGAAGGAGGTGTAATTTTTTAGTTTTTAACAATTAGTTAGTAGTTTTTAATAAACATGTAAGTATATACATACAATATATGTCATTTATAGATTTTATGATAGTTAAAGTTCTATGTTTAAGCACAAATTACTTTAACAATACTTTGTTTCAAACTAACAAAAATATTTTAAGGTAAAAAATTGTTTGTTCATTGTGATATAAAACAACAATCTTTAATTTTTTTTGTGCATTAACATATTACTATGTATTTACATTTATTTTCTAGATCTAAGCAAACAACCAAGCCATCGCAATTTCAAATTATGGTGGACTTTATGGTACAACATAAGGAATTAGCTCAAGGCTATTCACGAACAGTGGATGGTCGGGTTAAATCCAATAAATTGTGGCAAATATACATATAAAAATGCTTCCTTTGATAGCCAGAAATTTTTGATAAAACTAAATTGTAAAAAAAAATAATCAATTATTAAAAATGAATCTTTTACTTAAAGAAGCCATAAGACTTTTTACCTCTTGGTAGGCATTTGCATTATGTTAGATTTTTCCCTAAGAATTTTTCTTTGAATTTGCACATTATTTTCTTCATCACTGTCACTTAAAAACAATGCTATGGAATCCATTTTTTTTTATTTAACTTTATTTTTTATTTAAAATTATCTTTTATATTATTTTTAAAAAAATTTTATTTGAATTGTTTACAAAATTTACGATTTTACAAACAAAAACAAATGTCTAAATGTCAATTTTAAAAATTTTAGAAGGAAAACCAAATGTCAAAGTGTCAATTTTAAATATTTTCAATGGCAGCACATGGTACCAATTAATTTACGCATCGTAAATCAAATGCGCACATTTTTGCGATGCGCATTTTTTACATGGTAGGGGCCAAGGTCTTTCGTTCTGATCCTGTACACGGTTGGTTCTTATGTACGTTTGACTTTGAAAATTAGATTCGAGAAATAAATATAAATAAAATAAATGATATTTAAAAAAAAATAAAATAAATTAGTTTTTTTTTTTTTTTGCAGAAAGGTAAAGTGTTATCCGATTCATGGTGCACATATAGAGGTAAGAAAATCGGTATTTCAATCGAAGTGGCTGCGGATTCAAATCCTGGTTCTGGATTATATTTAATAAAAAAACAAAAAAAAAAAAAAATATAATCTATATCATAATATAACATACCATATCTGGGCAAAAGAAAGGCTGACCCACTGATAATCACCACAATGTATGTATTAAGCGATTATACTTAAATAAATAATTAAAAATGGGTTTGGACTTTTTGTTTATTTTTTTTTTTTTTAAAATAGGACAATGGGAAGCATCGAAAGCCACCTTAAATGTTTGATGAGCCACCTAAATGGTTTTGAGAATAGAAATTCGAAAAGCAAACTTGAGAATATTTGGGAATGTAATTTAAATTTTTTTTTGAAATTTTTGAAAATTTTTTTTTTTTTAAGTCAAATTTCTAAAAATAAAATCTTAATTTTAACTTAAATTAATTATAGGTAGTTGTATTATTTATATTTTTCAAAGGGTAGATAATAAAAGGTCACTAAAAACCATTTCCAAGTCATTGTATATATATATGTTTCTTTTTTTTTTTTTTCAATAACCCGTGCCAAATGGCAACTTTATTTTATTTGTTCACACATATATTTTTAGAAAGAGGGGTTAATATTTAAATGTATGTTTTTGTTTCAAAATACACATACACATATTGATATAAATATATATGTATATATAAATATGTATACGATTTTGTATTAAACCTACTGTTGTCATACTATATGTATATATTTTGTTTAATGTTTTTGGGGTGCAAAAACCGTACATATGTGGCAAAACATAGTACATGCGAGCGAGAAAATATTAGTTGTGCAGAGAATTATAGTAAAGAGGAGAATATTATAGAGGGGTGATTTTATTTTTTTTTTCTTGTCTTTGTATTTTATATTTTATATTATAGCACATATTATATACTAATGTATTTAAACAAAAAATTTAAGCTGTATTTTCCTGTTTTTATTCATTTTTTTGTAATGGTTATAGAAGAATTTCAGTTCCTTTTTAACGTTTATAATTAACAAAAAAAAAAAAATGTAATATATGAAACACCTGTAAATTTTTTATAAGGATACTAAAACTAAACGAATATAAAAAATAAGGTTTTTGATAGCTTTGTAGAAATTGAAACAATTTTTTATTACAATTGCAACTACTAAATAATCCACTAATTTTAATTTCAAAATTATTTAATTCACTTATACTATGTTTAATAGGGTTGTTAAAATGTGCTCTTCTAATATGTTTCCTTGGATATAGATATTTCCTATTCATAATTAATTAAGCTGGGTGACACAGTGGTTAGCGCGTGTCAAACTTTCATGACAATGCCCAGATTTGAATTCCAGTAAAAGTGAAAAAAAAAAAACTTCTGTCTGGGTTTTTAGCTTGACCTGCATAACATTCGCAATTGGGTTCAAATTATTAGCTTAATCAATAATTAATAATTATATAAAAACGTGTCTATATGTTATAAGGCCTAGTACTATCTGATTTTAAATTGTATGTGGAATTTATTAAGATCTAAGAACATGAATATTTTAGTACCCCCCAACTCCAACATTCTATATCTTTGAGTTAGAGTATTTGTGTAAATTGTTATATTAACGATTTTTTATTAAAAAATATATAATTATTAATTATTGATTAAGCCATTAATTTGAACCCAATGACAAAATGGTAGTTAAGTTGTGTCGAAAAGCATAAAAGTTTTTTCAATTTCACTTTGATTCGAACTCGGGCCTTTCGCTTGTAAAGTCGGCATTTAACCACTGTGCCACCCAGCCGTAAAATTAACCAACTAATATTCAATTGTGAATAGGATTTTAATCTCTCCAATTAAGAGATTTGTGAAACAATTTATTTAATATTTTTTATTATATGCAGAAGTTCTTCCTACAATCGAAATTACGATACTTAAGTTTAATCAAGATAGAAACTTCAACTTTAATTACTGAGTTTGTATATCTCTACTAATCTATTAATTGGCATATATTTGTATTTATATATATTTTTAATGTTTTAATTTAATGGTTTGTTTTCATAAAAATATTGTTTTAAGGAGACCATATACTATGTTTCACATTTACCATGAAACTCGAAAAAATTTTTTTTGGAAAATAATAAATTTTGGACGTTGAAACTTTTTCATATTATTTAAAACTTCTGCTGACTTCGAATAAACCAAATTTCGGCCCTTTTAAAAAAAAAGTGAAATGCGAGTGTGAAATTGATTCCTAATTGTATCCTTTTGAATCCTAATTATATATATATAAATGGCTCTACGAGACTCTAGAGTCTCCGGCCGACTTCAGATAATTTCTCCATTGGTCTCTATCCTGGGCAGCTGTTGTCCATAAGCCCGGCAAACCCAAATTTCGATAGTCCTGTTCGACTCCTTCTTTCCATCTTAGTTTTGGTCTGCCTCTGCTACGTACACCATATGGATTGGATTCAAAAACCATTCTCACTGGACAATTTTCTTCCCTTCTTACAACATGTCCTAGCCAACGCAGTCTTTGTATTTTTACTCTCCTGACTAGGTTTATATTGTCGTAGAGTGCGTACAGTTCTTGGTTATATCTATGTCTCCAATACCCATTTATATTTACAGGACCAAAGATCTTTCGTAGGATTTTCCTCTCAAATTAATCCTTAAAATTAAACCCTTAAAAACTAATAGCTATCTGTTTATGATTTCTATAATATCTTATTATACTGTTTTAAAACTATACAATTAAAACTTTTTATTTCGATCTTTTGAAAGTTAAGATTAACTTTTTTCAAAAAAAAAAAAAAAAAAAAGAGGCAAAGAAAAATATTCTTTCAGTTTTCCTTGTAAGAGTTAAAAAGTAAATGAAAACATTCTGTTATTTGTTTTCCAATTTTAAAATACATATAATTCATGTAGTAAAAAAAAAACTATATATATATATATATATGTATATATTTGTTTTCTATATTCGTATGTACATTTCGTTCGATTTATAATAAATGTGTTTTATAATTCTTCACTAAATATTACGAACAAGAACGAGTTTGCGTAATAAATTTGTGAAAAATTACCATTTGCCACTATAATATTTTATTTTATTGTGATTATCATTTTCATCATCATTACATCTTCATTATAATATATATGATATGAAATAACATTTCATTTTGCTAAAACTAATTCGAATAAATACATTATTTAGTTAACGTATTAAACAATTAGTTAATTTATTAAAAAACTTGAAATTAAAAATATACATAGGTACTTTAATATAGGTACATATATGACTTTATAAATAGAGTAGCAAAAGGGAATTATCATTTTTGTTTTTATATCTCATACAAATTTTTGAAAAAAACCTTTTTATATAAAATCATTATAGGTTTGTATAAGTGTGGCATATGCTATTTGAATAAAAAATTTGTGAAATTTTGCGGTTTAGGTCACATTTCTCTTTCAAAGTGACATAAGGCCTTTTAAGTTTCATTTCTCTAGGCCTTATTTCCCCCTGTCATATTAATATTTTTAAAGTCATTCGCAAAATATCCAAAAATTTCAAAATTTTACATTTTTAAAAAATTACAAAACTTCTAACATAAATGACAAAATTTTGACATATCTGCTACATTTATAGATGACGTTACAATTTTGTATTTTCTGAAATTGTATGGGAAATTTTTTAGAACTATTGAGATTTTTGTTTAAGGAGATATGACGTATCGCAATGAAAATTGACATCAAGAACTGACAGCTTATATATACGTTTTACTTCAAATTTGCTTTCTAACTAGTAATTTCACTTAGCAGGTGCATACTCCAAACTTCGAACAAATTGTAAGAAGTGGATAGTATTTAGAATTTATCATGCATGAAAAAGATAGAAAAAAAATCTTTCTACATCTAATACATTTTTTTACACACCAATAAATTCATTTAGGTATCGTAAAATAATTATTCCAATGTTTAAAAAAAATATAAGTTTTATGACAGTTATTCGAGCCAATGGCTATTGCTTTAAGCCCAAAACGAAAGTTGGCCATTCAACTTATAACTCATTTTGACGAAATCTCAGACATTAAGCTTCATTAGATATTAAGTTAACTTCATAAAAGAAAATGTATGACAGTTCCTCATACATAGGCGATGCCCTTAAATAATTAAATTTCGTACATGGCCGTTAAAATTTAACTAATTTTGACAAAATTTCGGATACCCAGCGTTATATGATATAGAATAGAGTTATATGCTCATAAAAAAAGAATGTCATGCCACTCGACGAACCTATTGCATAAAAATGACAGATAAATTATGGAAGAATTAAGGGAAGTTTTTAAAGGAATGCCACCCAAACAAATTTAGTTTTTTTATATAGTTTTTTATTATTTAATTATATAAAATACATATTTATTATTGCAAATTAAATATAATTTTACAATATATCAAATACCATTTCATTTTGCTTGTATTTATATGAAAAATAATTTTATAAAATTGAATACCTACATAATAGTACTATGTTGAATGACATTGAAGAATTTTTTTTAATTTTCAACAAATAAACACAAAGAATTTTGGCGACATCTGTTGATAACGTCAAAAAATAAGAGAAATAAATAAATTTTTATGTTAAGTTTTAGTGTTTGGCCGCTAGTTTTGTATATGCAAATTTAATTTAAAATTTTGATTTAAAATTTTAACACATTTTAGAAATTGTTATTCTAATTTTTTATTTAGAAATATATTTTTATATGACAGTAGGGATTTTTAAAGTCAGGTTTTTGAACGTTAACCACAAGTTCCATTTGAAGAGGGATAATTATGAATAAAAAATTTCCAAAGTTATACATTTTTCCATATTAATGTTTTGGTGAAAAAGAATATTGAAAAATAAATTTAACTTTATTAATATAAATTATGAAAACCAATTTTTATTTGATTATTAACCATAATTAAAAAATATGGTGTACATGCACACAAAATTTTTTTTATCTATAGAAGTTCATTATTTTCCAGTTTGAATTTAGCAATGCCTTATTATCAGAGCGAATCTTAAAATTTCATGCAAATGATGTACAAATATGTAATTTGTTTTTAAATTTAATTTAATGAATACTAAAGTTTTTTGAATCAAAATACCTTTATGGCAAAATTGTAACGATCTACAATTTCTATGGTAAAATTGTTTAAAATCGGACCAAAGTTTCGTGTAGCTGTCATAAAAACTTTATGAACCAATAAGAATTTCTTCAAAACTAACTATAGTAGGAGAATGAATATTACACATGGTAAATTATGAAATATGGCAAGCACTTCTACGGAATTTCAAAATTTTAAGGCTTCATTTTCAAGGAGCTGCCATATAAGTTTTAGAACAGTGCTTACATATCTCAAAAGTTTTTACACTACAAAATTGAAATTATAGGTCGTTGCAAATTTTGAGATTTTCGAGATAAAACTGAGAGTGGCTGCCATAAAGATTTCTGGAACCAGAGTGCATATCTTTGCAAATAATAAGGGCAGATGGTTAAAATTAAAATCCGTATGAAATATAATGTGGCAAGCAATTTTTCGAAGTTTTTAACCATTTGGCCTTAATTTTTACGAAGCTGCCATACATAAATTTGTCTATCCGATAAATGTGAATCTAAAAAAGCAATGAGGTTAAAATAGAAAATGGCAAAATAAGTAATAGAACAAGTGCATTGGTAAAGTTGGACATTACTCGGAACAAGTGGGTAATTTTCAGCACATTTTCAAAAAATTTTGTAAAAATGTGCCTATATAGCTTCACTTTGTCCGTCCGCCCGTATGTTAACACAACTTTTACAACGTTTGAAATAGAATTAAGAAATTTTAACCACGGATAGGTATTGCAAAAAGAACTTTTTTCTGTATCCCCACCCGTTACGGAGCTACAGCCCCCAAAGTTTCAAAGAAAAGGCCCTATTTTAAATTTGTTATAACAAGAGTTCTGTTAAGTGTATTTTCAATCTGAAAACGGCAAAAGATAGCTGGTTTTATAAAGTTTATAGATTTTTAAAAGGAAAATGTTTAAGGTTGCCATACGGTACTAAAATTTACCATTATGCAAAACTCAATTCAAGCTAGGGCCTTGAAATTGGGAGAAGTTAGATCATCAAAAATTAGTAGGAGTCGGTTAACATAATTTTTTGTCAAGCTCCCGATTTAGGAGCTATAAGGGCTCGAAAATTTAAATTTTGCTATTTTTAAACACGTAACTTGAATACCTGTTCAAATTTTTTTTTATAAATATATAAAATTTAAAGCTGCAGCATTATATTTTAAAATATGCTTAAGATTTTTCTTAAATTTGAAAGGGGTTCTTTAAATTGAAGAAATTGTCTCTTAGTTTAAACTATTTTTGCTTAGATAATAAAATTAGGGGTGAAATTCCAAATTTTGGTTGAGTTTACTAGGTCTTAAAAATTAAAACTTTTATGCTTTTATAAAACAGTAACTTAGTCACCAGTGTATGTTTTTCCAAAATTAAACGTTAACATTGAAGCTCCAACATTATATTTCGCACTAGTTAACAGGGATTGTATCCTAAGTATTGAATTCACTATTATTCATAATTAATAAATTGATGAAATAACTAAATTATAACACTATCATTTATTTTTATATATATTTTTATAAAAATAAATGATAAAATACTCAGTAGCCAACCCAGTATAATTTTAAAAATGTGCTTTTTAAAAGCCCTTGGTTTTTTTCATCACTTGTTTTTTTTTTTTAAATATAATAGGGAGTTTATGGTTTATTTTAAACACCATAGTGGGTATGCACGGTTGTCTAAACGTTGACAAGGGCATCTATAATCTTCCTTGTTTTTTGTTCAAATTTAATTCTTCTCTCCGGAACAAAATTTAATTCATGGGAAGCGACTCTTATCTGCAAAACTATCCATAGATTATATTGGAGGTTATTGAAAGTAAGTAATCATTTATAAATATTAAACAGAAACTGGAAGACAAAACAGATTTGTTGATGATTTACAACAGCGTTTATTTTAAATTGACAAGGACACGAATCGTGCGATTCGAAAGGAAATCTCCAATCCATTTAACAAGACCCTTCGTAGACCTAGAGCTGTGCATTTTGCTAACAAAGAATCAAGCCTTACATATTCGAAAGCTTTAGCGCTACAGCATCAAATTCACCGAAATAATGAAGGATATGAAATTTGACAAATTTAAACTTAAAGCTGTTGTCCTTCAGGGATCTGTTCTATCACCCTTTTCTTAACATTTATCAATGATCTTCTATCTTAAACTTCCAATCCAATCCACAGTTTCGCAGACAACAGCACCCTTGTAGCTGCCTTTGAATTTCATAGCAACATTAATCATCAGATTAATTCGACACCAAAAAACTTCAGTGAGTTAAATAATTATTGAAGAAGAAAGGTTCTAACATAAGCCGTTTAGAAAAAATTTTCCATAAATTATGTTTCGCATAACGATAAGTTACAATACCAAGTGGTAACCCAATGTAATTATTTTACAATATTTTTATCAAACTTATAAAAGGAGCTGTTTTATACCATTTTCTGATTGAAAATATATCTAATAGAAAGCTTTTGTTATAACAATTTATATAAGAACTTTTTTAAAAATTTGGAGGGCTTTAACTCCATAACAGATAAGGCTTCAGAAAACAGTTGTTTTTTTCTGTGATATCTATTCGGGATTGAAGTTTAATGTTTTTTTTCTAAACGATTTACAAGTTTGTAAAAAAAACACATACTTTTTGAAATTTAGCTGATCACGAAAGTAAAATAAAATATCTTAAATTCATTTTCGTTATAATGGTGGTGTTTTTCGTTCTAATCTTGTGAAAAATTATTAAAAGAAATTAACATCTGCTTATGAATATAGGTATATTGTAAGTTTTTTTAATCAAAGGTGTATTTCCGAAAGGTGGTGATTTTAATATATTTAATTTGCCCAAATTTAAGAAGAATCTTCTTCACGATTTTATCATATAACTTTCCATTTTCCTAATTTTTTTCATCCCTATCCTATCCCATATAATCACAACTACATCCTAGTGTAAACAACTTTTTTTAATCCTGTTTTATGATTATTTTATAAATGAATTAACATTACAATGAATTTTTGTACAACAAGCAAATCTAAAATGCCTTGAAATGTTAGGTGTTATTGCTTCATACAATATGTATACATTTTAAATAAGGTTGATGTTAACTCTTAAATATTTTAATATTCTATATATATGTTTTGATCTGTATACATATTATATATTATATATATATATATATATATATATATATAAATATATATATATATCTATATCTTAGCTGATATATAGCTGATATATATATATAATTATAAATTGTGGTTTAGTTCCTTAGCACATAATATTACTTAATAATTGGTTTCGCGTCAAAAGACATAAAATCAATAATATTGTTTTTTTTTAAATCACGTGGCGTGAAAATTGTTAAATATTCACAATTTATTTCTCTTCAAATTTCAAGAATAATAAAATTTAAAAATAATTACGTCTTATTCTTTCGTTTGAAGGTTCTTCAAGAATTGGATAAACTTCCGGAAAGGGGTTGTGAGTTATCAAGATGACGTCATCACATAACGGTACTAAATATCTCAAAGTTTCCGAATATATAAGTTATTAGTGGCGATGGCGCCATCTGGTGGTCGAAAAATACATTACAAAATTTTCCTAAGATTTTGTAGCATTTTTATTAAAATGTTATTTTTTTCCTGTAAGACAAAAAACTGGAACCAACATCTTACAATATTGTAGGGCATGATATTGTCTTTCATAAACATCTTGTTTCATCTGAATCTGTGCTACCATTTTTGAGATATTGCAATTTCAAGTGAAAAATTAAAACAAAAAAAAAAAAAATTTTGAACTTTTAAAAAAATCACTATAAGTATGAAACTTTCTACTAATACTGATAGAAAGTTCTTTTGACACTCTTTCCAACGGTATATAATAAGTATGGTATATGTTGACAAATAGCTCCACCAGAGAACATAAACTCAAAAATGACACAACAATTTTATTAACTCTTTGTGTTACAGTTGAAATATGTATTTTAAAATGTAAGAATGCATTTTAGGCTTGGATACAATTTTGAGTTGGGTTTTGGTAATTTGTTTTGAGGGATTTTGGAGGTGGCAGCCCCGTAGTTTAAAATATTTTTTATTTAAATATGTATGTAAAAATATAATTAAAAAGGACCTTAGAGTTAGCTACAAAATCAGAATTATTTGTAAGATGTTGGTTCCAGTTTATTGTCTTACATGAAAAATATAACATTTTAATAAAAATGCTACAAAATCTTAGGAAAATTTTGTAATGCATTTTTTGACCACTAGATGGCGCCATCGCCACTAATAACTTATATATTCGGAAACTTTGAGATATTTAGTACCGTTATGTGATGACGTCATCTTGATAGCTCATAACCCCTTTCCGGAAGTTTCTCCCAAGAATTTTTAAATTACACTCTTCGATGAAAAAATTATACAATTTATATGAAATTTTAAAACGCAAAATTTGGGATACAAGATTTTGAGTTTAAAGTCAAACCTAACAAACGTATTTTCTAGGATATCTAGCCTTCTAACTAATCTTTTCCCAATATAAACAATTGAGGATTTAAAAAGGAAACTGTATAACTTAGCGATATACTTACTATGGTCATTTACTAAATTTTCGTGTTGTTAGTTTCGATCTAGTTACGTGTATGCGTATGTGTAGACCTCTGTCTTGGATATATTTTTAATTAAACTAGGTATTTGAAATTTTGCCAAAAGTAGTTGAGTTTTATGACTAAATTTGCCCTTTATTTGGTTTGTTTGTGCAAGGGGCTCGAGTAGCTGCTGCACTACTTCTTTTTTAAATGTGCGGAGAACTCATTTTTTTGAAGTTGAATATATTAAATTTTGTCACAAGTAGTTTAGTTCACTTGCCAACGTCTGCCGAAAATAGAGTTGTCCTAGAGTAGTAGGTTCGAATAGCATACAATTTAAATTTTCTTTTATACAAAACTCATTAGGATCTGAAGTTCTTTGAATTTCGCAAAAGTAGCTAACCGGGTGATATAATGACACAGTTTACTCTACACTCTTCTTTGCTAAATAGTTTTGAGACTGCAGAAATCTTTTAAGATTGTGAAAATTTTTAATGGCATTTATGCGTAGACCTTGACTTATAATGTAGAAAATCAAGTTCTACACATCGTTCTTAAAAGTACTTTAACAATAATTTTCATTTGTTAAATAAAGCTTATTTATAGATTTTTATAACTTATGTCAAATATAATTTATATTTTAACTTAAGTTATTTTATTTTTCAATTATAGCGAAAGATTAAATTTTGTTCTTATTTGTCAAACTGATAAAAATCGAAAGATTAATATTATCATATGTGTGTATAGGTCGTTGAAAAGACAAGAGATTAAGAGACATAAAGGACTTTTATAAATTTTATAATGTATTATACCAGAAAGTAATATTTGAATCAATTCAAAATTGAACATAAAAATAGGTATTCTTAAAAAAATTTGATACTCTGAGTGCATTTTATTTTTAAAGAGAGTTGCAACTAATAAGCATACTTATATTTAAAGTCGTTTAAGTACAGGATGGGCCAAAAGTCACCATGGTGTTTAAAAATTTAATAACTTTGTCGTTTATATACATTTTTATTTTTTTTTTAGATTTTATTAATCGAAGCTTGTTACAAAAAACATGCAAAATTCAATTTTAGTGACTTTTTTTTAAAAAAAATAATTGAACAATTTAATTATGAGTAATGTATGAGAATAACGGAACTATGCGACAATTACACTCTCTCAAATGTACAGCATGATGTGGAGTGGTATCACAAAGGTTTTGGGCCCCATACTTCTTCAGAAATAAAGTTCACTATGATTAATAATTTTGTGCGTACCGTAGCAGGTTAAAATTGATTCCAACAGGAGGGAGCAACAGCATATACGGTCTGTGCCAAATTACTGTGTCTTCAAAGTGAAATTTTTGATGACCAAATTATGTCACGAAATTCAGGATTCAATTTTAACTGTGCCAGATTATTTCCTATGGCGTTATCTCAAAGAACGAGTATATGTGAACAAGCTTCAAACTATCAGCTAAATCAGTTAAAGCACAATACTAAAACTGTGAATAGGGCAATAGAGCCTGATAATTTGTCGCCCAACTTTGCATTGATTTATCTGACACTATTTTTCAATATTAGAATTTAAATCATGCAAAGTTCATATGATATTTTAAAAAAGAAAATAATTAAAAATAATAATAATCAGAAAAGCTATTCAATTTTTATACACGAGCGTGATTTTTGGCTCACTCTGTATTAAAAAAGTAGTCTTATGGAAGCGAGATTAATTAAACTGATTTTTTACATCTCTTTATGTATTCACAGTGAAACATTGATAGAACATTATCTTAGTTAATCAATCAAGAAGTCAAGATAATATGTGTGTATATTAGGTCTCATTAAAAATTTAATTATATTTCATATCTAAAAATGTTTTTTACTTATATTTATTTTTTTATAACTATATAATAAAAATATAAAATTAATTTAGCGTTTAATATTTTGTTTCTGTATTTATTACGGAGAACATTCAATTTTTTTGATATTTCTAAATACTTCCCTAACTTTTAATCCTTAAAATTTTAAAAATAGGACTAAGTCCCTTGCGCATATTGAAATGAAATTTGATGATGTATCATTTAATCCACAAGAGAAAAAAAAAAAACATTTTTTTAATAAAGCTTTGAAATGCAATTTTAAAATAATAAATAGTACTAACAAAAAACAAAACAAGTGATGAAAAAAACCAAGGGTTTTTCCAAAACTACACAATGTTTCATAAATACTGAGTTTTGAGAAAAAAAAACTATTGAAAAATAAATTGATCATTTTAATTTTTGAATAATCCATACTTAAATCATAAGCCCAATGCAACCCAGAAAACCTAAAAATATATAAGCTTTCGAAATGTAATGTTAGAGCATCAATGTTAAAGTTTAATTTTTGAAATATATACATCGTCCAAGTTACTGATTTCTAAACTTCTAAAATTAAATTTCATAAATTTAATTTCAACTGTGTTTTTGCTTTGTATGCATTTTCTACAAATAAACAAATAATTATAATTTTGATTCTTAATGTATTTAAAATTTTTTTTGGCTATGTAATCAAATTTCATGTTAATTATAAGTTTTAGTTTTAAGAATTTTTTTTGTAAAAACCTTGTTTTGGTTCAAATAAATAAATAAAATAAATAAATAAAATAAATATAATATTGAAGCTTTAATTTTTTTTTATATTACTCTAAAAACTGGGACAGGTGTTTAAGTTACACGTGTTAAAAAATGATTTTTTTTAAATGACTCATAATCATTTCTAAGGACCTAACTTCAACCAAAATTTTTTAAATTGAATTTCGTCTTACGGTAAATTACATTACAAAGCTTCTGTCAAAAGCCGCTGTATTTTACCGTTTCAGATTCAAAAAATATACCTTATAGAACTCTTGTTATAACAATTTATATAAAGGTCTCTTCCGGATTTTGGACGGAAGGCGGCGTGGGATGGGGGGGGGGGACTTCAGCTCCGTAACGGATGCTAGCATATAAAATTCATTTGTTTTCAAAATCTAAAGTGTAACTGTATGGGGATTAGCACATTTTTTTTTAAAAATTTTGGCTAAAAAATGTGCTAAAAACAAGAATAAAAAAACAATCTCTTCCACGTACATTTGTTTTATACAATATCATGTATCTTCAAATAAATGTTAAAAATATAAATACAATTTATGTACATAAAATACATATATACTTATTACAAAAAAAATATATACATATATTAGAAATATAAGTATGTCTGTATATAAAGTAAAATTTATATATTTATTAAAAAAAAAAGGTGTTGAATTAAATGTATTAAAAAAAAAAAATTATGTTATAATGTGGTTTTGCAGAAGATTTACAAGAAGTTGCCACGACTTAAGATTTATAATATATATTAAAAATTGTATATGTATATATTATATAGAAAAACAAGGAAGAATAATTTATTATTCCATAATATTTTTATTTGTTACTCTTTTTTGTTCTTTATTTCTTAGCTACATAGGGATAAAAGTTAACAACACAAGATGAACACAGATATAGGTACCTGATGAAACAATGCTACGTAAAAACTACAAAACTTCTTTTTTTTTTGAATATTACAGAATAATGACAGGGTCAAAATTTTTCATTGAGATACTTTGTAGGTGTGCGTACATTATACAATTTTGCTTTTAGTATTTTCTTGTTTTCTTTTATATATTTAAGATTTATTTACAATTAGTACATTTACAATTGATATTTGTACATAGAATTGTGTAATTTCACTTTACACGATGACATTAGGAAACTCATTTCAAAAAAAAAAAAACAAAACTTGATAAAAAATCAAATTATCAAAATTAGCATCAATATGGAAATATTTTAATTGTTTAAATTGGAAAAATAATATTTATTTATTTATATACAATTCCCAACCATATACAATGTAATAAGCGAATAGGTCTGCTTTTCCTTTTTAGGTATATTTATTTTATATATATATTATTATTACTTAAATTCTTTATTATATCATATGGCACCCGAAATCCTGCACCCGAGACCCTTCGATTGAAAAGCCCTAACCACTATTGGTCACATACAAGTAGTTCAAAAAAAAAAACACTTGTGCAAAAATTTTCATTGTTCGAAAATCCAATGGAAAATTAAATTTATTACTAATTATTTTAAATTCCAGTCTGAAGCGGCTCTGTCTTGATTTTTTTTATTATTTAAGAAAACCATACGCGAATCAATTTTGTAGCAAAAACTGTATAGCGTTTTACTAATAAAAATGAATTTTTATTTTATTTTTTTAATTTTAAAATTAAACTTCAGATTTTGTTTTAACGTATTTAATGTCTTTTTTTTTTTTTTAATGCTAGTTTAATCACAACTCTTTTACAATTTTAGCAAGCATTTAGTTTTCCGAGGCAGGGGTAAAAAACTGTTATTTATGCGTAACAACGAAGTAATTTTAATGGTTTCGTTATGGTTTATTTAGTTTAGTTAAAGACTGATAAAGAAATGAATCGAAAGTCCTTTTAGAAGGAGTTTTCTAAAGAAAATTGTACATATTAATAACAAAAAAAAAATGGAATCCTCAACCTCAGGACAATAATAGATCTTTTATTATTTGCATTTAATATTAAAATTAATCACATGTAAAACTTTGCAATACTATAAACATAATAGGAAACCTTAGTCCATTGTATAGATATAAGATACTATAATTAATTTATAAGAATATTTTACATTATGTATATAAACATTCAATACATCTGGTCATCATCATTTATTTATTTATTTATTTATTGATTTATTTATAATATTAATATTACATTTTATAATTAATAATATTATACTATTTTTATATACTATCTGTTACTGAGACCATTTTAGGTTTGAATACTGATTAGATTATAGTAATAAATTTTATTTAATTATATTAAATTATTATTATATATTGAACGTTTATGGGGGAATTGTAATGAAAATTATTTTCTTTCAGTAATTTTCCTTTTAAAAAAAACTTTGAAAAAACCTTGAAAAAACCTTGAAAAAACGATGTCAGTGGGGGGGTATATTTAAATTTTTTTGGGTATAATTTATGCTATTTTACAGATTGCATATTTATAGGCTAGTTTATTTTCAAATGAAAATAAAAAAAAAATTATCCTATATTGTTGTTTCTAAATTTCTACCATTTTGTCAATTTCATTAATTTTTAGCACATTTTCAAAAAAAGCAAAAAATTTGATAAAATCTGCCTTTATTATTTCGTTTCATCAGTCTGTTCGTTGGGTGTTAATGGAAACTTTTCTTAAAGGAAAGAAATTGGTATTGCATAAAAATTATGAAACAATTTTTATGCTATTGCCCCACCATTTACGGAGCTCTATTGATTTTTAATATTCTTGAAATTCAAAAAAAAAAAAAAACCAAAATTTTTGATGCCAAAGCTATAATTTTAGTTCTTTAAATCTGATTAAAGGTTTTCAGGAAGGGATCAATAGATCTTTGGGAACTTGCATAAATTGGCTCAAAAAAAAAGAGTTCAGAAAAGTTCATATTAAAGTTGTAACATTATATTTCATTAGGGTTAAAATATTTAATGTATATGGTTGTTTATATTATGTGATTTATAGTTCGTTAGAACATATACGTCATGCACTTACATACGTATATTTATTTTTTAAATTTTATTTTTAAGAAAATATGTAATGTTTAGGTTACTATGTATCATGTATAAATATTATATTTTTTTTTTATTTATATACAGTCCCCTACCACATTCAATGTAATGATAAGTGAGTGAATCTGCCTTTCCTTTTCAGATGTGGCTATTACAATATCAAATATAAATTATATTTTTGTTTTGATTAGATATGATTTGGACCAGAATTTGAACCCGAAATTTTTCGATTGAAAAGCCGTCACTTTAACCACTGACCTTATTGTTCAGATTATGGTATTATTAAAAAAATTATTGGTAATATAATTATGTTTATATAGTATATATATTTTTAAAGAAAACCAAAATTTCTTTTAAATAGAATAAAAGTCAACTAATTATATTTTTTTTTCTTAATCGTTAACAGTATATGATAAACATCTATTGATGACTTTTACATTAGCAATATTAATTAATTTGCAGAATTGCTCTGAGTAACGCAACATTTTGACAATCAAACAGTGTTTTCGAATTTTCTGATTGACGCGTCAAAAGAGTTTTTTTTTTTTTCTTTATTTATTATTTATTATAATTTAACATAATTTAATTCAAGATAATTGACATTTAAAATAGTTTTGTAACGGACCTTAGCTAAAGCAGCAGCTTTAATGGTCTAATAATTTTTAGAATTTGATGTGTTAAGAAAAATTTGTTTACAATTCTAAATTCAAAATTTAACTTAAATCTAAGTATGTGTATTTTAACCATATTTTAAAAATATGAATAATAGTTTATGAATATATAACTTTGATCACCGTTGTTGTTGTTGTTGATTCTCAAAAATATTTTTATATTAGTAAAAAAGTTTAAATATGGAGTTGATATTTTATCTTAAACACCCCTACAAGGCCAAAACTTTTAGTATATACTATTTTTTATGGATCAGTGTTTCAGTTTTCGAAAATGAGCTTTTTTAAAAATCCTTAATTTATTTCGTTACATGTTTTTATTATATGTATATCCTTTTTTTTTTTATTATCATTATTTACCATCACGTTCTTTCATTTTTTTTGTTTTGTTTTTTTTTTTTTTTTTTTTGATGATATCTTAAAAATTGTTGAATTGTTGCCGAATGTAAAGCGACAACAGATAAAAAAAAAAAAAAAACAGATTCGTGTAATGCTAACATGTTGCTCTTATTTTAAAAGAATATTTAGTACATTATAAGTTGTTGAATAGTTAATTTTGTATAAAATAGCATTCTACAAAAAAATTCTATAGCATAGTGCGTAGTGTTTAAATAAATAAGAAGAAAAAAAAAAACAAAATTAATAAAAGTGTCAAAAAAAAAAAAAAATATACTAGGTAGAATAAAACTAAAATAGATTTAAAATTAACAAAAATTATTTGTTTTTTTTATAGTTATACTCAAAATTTTATCTTTTCTAGTATACACTTTTGTAATAAAGTTGCATTAACTTAACTGTGTTTTGACAAAACCAAAATTTCATTTCATTTATTGGTTCCGAAACTGAAGAGGACAATTAATTTCTAAATTAATATAAGTAAGTTTTACTTTATATTTAATAAAAACACAGTTTTAAATTTTTTTTTATATAATTTTTAATTTGTTTTTTTTTTTTTTTTTTAATAACGGTATATCATCGCCTAGTTGGCATTAAATATATATATATATATATATATATATATATATATGTATATATAGAAGCAAAACTTATTTATATAGAAACTATATATATTTTAAAAAAAACAATTTTGAATTTAAAATTAAAATAAAATATAATTTAAAAGTAGTATAAGTACAAATAAAAATTTTAAAATTATTTTATTAAATTTAAAATTAAATTCAGTACTTCGTGACAGAAATTACTTTATTTTAATTTAATTTATATTAAAATAATTAAAATTTAATTGTGTACTGCATAGGTATGTGTTAAAATGAAATGCAATTATCTGCAATCTGTATTATATTTTAATTCAATTAGCATTACTGTCAAAAAGGTGATATAATATTTAACACAAACAACATCTATATCAATAATATGTATATATATATGTATAACAATCATCTTTGTATTATAAATTTAAAGCATTTAGTATTATAAATTTAGTATTATTTTTGAACCCAAAATTGGCTCATATTTCATATTATTTATTGTATATATATATAACTTTTCAATACAATAAAACGAGAATAACTATAAATATTAAATTATGTTTTTAGAATATTTTCAAAAAAATTTTGTAAAAATGTGCCTATATAATTTCACACTATATCCATCCGTTCGTCCGTATTGACAAAACTTCTACATCGTTTGAAATAAAGAAAAATAAAATTTTACCTACAGTTACGCAAAAAAAAAAAAAAAACAATTTAATGCAATAACTTTTTTGAATAGATCCATCCGTTACGTAACTACAGCCCGGCAAAATAAGGCAAACTCCCAATATAGCAATTATAGCAAGATTTGTATAAAATATATTTTCAATTTGATAACGGCAACAGGCAGTTCCATTTTAAACGTTCAAACACAAGTGTATCAGAATTAGACCATCCAAATATTCGAGCTTTTCAACTATTCGAATATCAAATAGAAAAATCTTAAAATATTCGAGTAATCGAATACACGAATAATTTATCAAAAGTATAAAGACATATTAACAAAAAGAAAAATAGTTATATTTTAATAAAGAAAAGCGTTTAGTTTTGAACTATTTTATTATTTAAAACATTATTTTTTTTCTAAAAACATATATTTTAAAAATAAAATTGAATTAAATGTTTCATGATTTAAACTGGTTCGTCGTTTTGTTTTGATTGAGCCTGCTGTTGAGAATACTCTTTCAGAAGCTGTTGAAGTAGGCCGTATTGTTATAAGAGCATTATACAAAACGTCCAGCGTATCCGATCGTTTTTTAAAAGAATCAAACTGATGAAATTCTTTCTTTAGTTCATTATATTTATCAATTTGCCTGGTATTGCGAACATGACAGTTTTTTGGAGCTGTAATAGAACTTATTGCATTTTGGAGTTCTTTTTGCAGTCCAACTTGTGGTGTTAATTCTATTAAATCATCTGCATCAGATGAAGATGAGGTAGAATCACTATTAATATGCTCTTCTATGAACATTTGTGGATATATTTGTTCCATAATTTTAACAGCGAATGAAATTGCTGCATTTTTTGACGAATATTTAAAATAATACTAGTTCTATATAAAAATTCTTAGATTTGTTTTTTATTTCAGGGTTTATTTGTTTTTTCTTGTAAGAAGAGAGAAATTAACCGTACTTTTTTCAAAGCTTACTGTGATTTACATTTTTGAAATTATTCGAATATTTGGAAAAAATATTCGAATATCAAATAGTCAAAAAACATGCAAATATATTCGAATATCAAGTATTCGAATAGTCAAGTTGGATGGTCTAATCAGAATCCCATACGTTAATAAAATTTGCCATTGTCCGAAAGTAAATTTTAATACAATTTCTATATTTTTCCTTCTTCATTCTTAATGAAGCATTAACATTCTAACTTAAAACTACTTAATTTTTTCCATAACTTTTTATATAGTTTTTTTTTAAAGTTTTATTCAAAAGTTTATTCACTTTAAACTGTGTTAATATCATTTAGAAAAATCTTGTATAAATCTGGGCTAAAAAATGAGTATTTCTTTTGAGGTGCTGTAAAATTTGTTTATTCTAACTTTTGGTTTTCTATTTGTTATATATATGTTTTGAAATAGAGTATGTCAATTAACATTGAAATTTAACTTGATTATTTTTATGTAGCAATATATTATAGGACACAGGCAACATAATTTCTTTAATCTATATTATTCATGTGTAAAATGTGTTAAGTTTAAACATACCACGGAGGTGTTAGAATTCATCTTAAAATCGTATTGATCATCATGCAGCACATTATTATTAGAAGTAAAAAAAAAAGTTAATCTATTTTAATAATTATTTCGAAAATTTTTGAAAATTTTTACTAAGTACCGAAATGAGTCTATATAATTCAACTTATCAGTTTTTTGGTTAATTTTTATGTATTGGAGTCACAATGCTGCAGTGAAGTTCGATGTATGAAATGAAAAATTAATAAACCTCAGAACTGTTGGAACTAATTTTCCGGCATATTTTTTTATAAATTACTGTTGAAAAATCATATCTAATTGCAGCAGATGAAATTAATATGCTAATGGCTAAACTAAACTCTTCAGAAGAAATTGAATGTATGAATTGAAATCTATTAGGAATGTTTTAAGAAAATTGATTTAAGTACTCATAGTCAATATTATTTGTAAAATTTGTTATCTCCGATTCGCTAGTAACATTTACAAAATATTCATACATATACTCGACAATCTCCTGTCGGAGAATCTTCATACGGAGAAATACATTCATTATTGTTAGTATTTAGAACCTTAGATTATCTCAGTTTTTACCTAATTGAGATACTAAATCATCAAAATTGTCAATTTGATCAAGTCTATTCCAAATATTGCTTACATCAATCGAATTGTAATCTGAAATTGTTTTATAATATATATTATTTTCCAAAAATGGTTTGGAGTTAATGCTAATAAATATTAATTTTTGATCCAAAAAAAAACCCAGTCTTAATAATTTTACTTTTTATGCCCATTCTTGTCGTGTATTTTCCTGATAATTTATTTAGCAATGTTTTTTCGTCATCATCAGTGGTCTGCTGGCTTAATACGTTTACAGTATATATGAATTTTTATTTTTGAAAAAAATATTATCTAATTTAATTAAAAATTCATTATTATTTGTACTTGATGCTTTGTAGATTCCGATTATGATAACATTTTGCTTTAATAATTGAATAATTAAAAAATTTGTGTTTGAAAATTCTCTCTTAAAAGTTAAATTACTAGACAGAATTTTAGTTACATAAATCAATACAACGACGTAGGGTTCCCGTCGGTGAGAAAAATAAGAAGAATAGATGGAAAGGCTAAAAAATTTGTTTTCTGATTCCCTCAACCAAATTTCTTTAAATTGGATATTTATAAGAAATAATTAAAGATCCGAAAATTTATGCCTTAAACTACGAATGTTTAAATAAAAAATATTAAAATTTTTCTTATATAAGCTAGTTGTTTAAAATGCCATCTAAATTTGTTGAGTGACTTATGTTTAGATAATTTTCTGTATTAAAATCATATTGTTGTCTGTAGCGTATAATGACTACGCTGGGTTTCTTTCTATTTCCTTTGTATACTTAAAATTTGGGGCCAATTGGAGTAGTCGTTGGGGTACAACCTACACAACTCCCAACACTTTAAAGCATATCTTCGAAATTAATAAAAATAGTAAATTCAAATAAATATTGAAGCTTAAAAATTCGTATAAGGGTGCTCTTTACTATTTCCTATGTGTCCTCTAACTTTGGTATGGATTGGATTGGTGGTTCAGGTATTTTTCTTAGATCTTTCAAAGTTTAAAAGCATTTCTTCAAAATTAATAAAGATAAAAGCTTTAAATTTAATACAAGAGTGTTATTTTTTGTAAAAATGGGAACGTTATGGAAAACGTTCTTGACATATATTAATGGATATTAATTAGAGTGGTAATTCAGGTAGTTCCCACGCTCTTCCAAAGATCTAACAAGCACATCTTCGAAATTAATAACGATAGAAACATGAATTGTGGTACAAGAGAGTTCTGTTTTATTTGCTTTCTAATTTAATACATTGTTTTTTTTTTATAAGGCTAAGAAGATAATTAAATTGTAATATAAAACATATTATATAATATACTAGTGTGACCTCTGTGTAACTTGTAAGTATTGTGCACAATTACATAATTATACATTTATTATAATTATGATTGAAATACTCATTTATAACAAAAATGCTCAAAATTCCTTATCCTAAGTATTAAAGATGAGAATTAACCAGTTCTAATTCCAATATTTCAATCTGAAATCAATCTATTCCATTCCTGTAATCTGGGTCAGGTCATATTTCACGGAAATGGAAATCTGATTCTTATAAATCTATAAATTAAATCGAATCAGAATTTTTAAAATTAAAACAATTAAATTATTAAAAATTGAGTTATGTATAATATAAAAAAATAAGTAAATTAAAGGAATAAATTAAAATTATTTAAAATTGAAAAAAAATAATCAAAGGTACTTAAATAATAACTGCAAGCGTGTAAAATTTGATTGAATTGTATCTATATTTGTTATTTTGTAATTGCATTTTATAAATACATTTATTTGATGTTCTTTTATTTTTTTTATATTTTTAAATAAAAAAAATAATAAGAATTTTAATTTTTTTGAACACATAAATTAATTAAAAAAAGTTTTTAGTATTATGAAACTAATTTTAATGCTTTTATAGTTTTAAAATGTCATTAATTTTTAATTTATTTTAACCAATCAGGTGTAGGGTATTACAAAGTAGGTTGCACCGCGACTTACTGTTCCTTTACTTGTCGTTTTTATAAACTTCATCCATTTTTGCTTCTAAGGTGTTTAATTTGTGCCAAAGAAGAATACTTATTTATGAATAAATTGTTCTTAAGGTTGTTGAGAAACAATGCCATTTTTTCTAATGTAATCTTAGCCGCAAATACATAATTTTCATATCTATTATCGGCATGTGCGGAATCTCTAGGTGGCATTCTCCGCTTTTACTGATAATAATTAAAAACCTAAAAAAGCAATCATATATTATAAATATTTGTGAAGCTATTTAAAGGTACGAGTTTATTTTATTTTGAGATAATAATATAAAAGGCAGAGTGATTTGTAATGGCATTTTAAATAGTATATCACGGGTTCGTACGGATATCTCAGTTAACTATACACTCTTACTTGCTTTATAAATAAGGCACTTCGTCTATTATGTATACCTTTTAAAATCAAATATTTTAAACTGAATCCCTAAGAATTTTTACACATATAGTTGCAATCTGTGTATCTCTGTCCATCTTTCTGGATGTTTATTTTTGAACAAAAGTTCCACACCGTTTGAGATAAAGCAATGGAATGACACTATGACTATGAACTATGGATAGGTCCGTAAAAAAATGAGTTTTGTGTTAAATGTTTTTTTTTAAGAGCTCCAACAGTTACAGAGCTACAGCCGCCCTAAATTAAAAAAAGTCCTATTTTAAAAATATAGGACTTCCAAAGTTATATTTTAATATGAGTAGAAAGATTTTCTACAATTTTTGCGTATTATAAAGAACTTCTACAAAACTTTCTATCGATCACTGTTTAATTTGTTTGGAAATTTGATTTCTTAATTTTTTGTTTAAAGTAATATTAAACAATACTTTACTTGATTTGCTGAAAGTCAATTAATTGTCTTTCTAATCCAGTATTAGATTCAAATTTTTAAACTTACTGTTGCAGATAAGATATTTAACTAATAAGTACATTTTTCCCTTACATGAAATAACGTATAATTTAACTGAATTAAATCCGAATATTGAAATCCATTAGAAATCTATAAAATTTTTAACAAAGATTTACATTTTGTTTACAATTAATACGTTAATAGTAATTGAATTAGTTTAATAACTAAATGAATATTTTCCTTGTAAAATATTTAATTGTTATATCAAGTGGGTATAATTAGTATGATATAGAAGGACGATATGATGAAATTAATAAAGAATAGAGAACTTTTTTCAAAAAATTTCGTTTGTCCTTGTCAACTTTTAGATACCTGTACATACCCACTATGATGAATATAATAAAATAAACCATTAATTAATTCCCTTTTGTAATATTAAAAAAAAAAATATAAAAAAAAAAAATTAGCCCCATCCTAACAGTTGGTCCGAGTAATGCCATACTTTGCTAAGTGAATTGTCCTCCTACTTTACATGCCCAGTTTTAATTTTGGCCTCAAAGTTTCATTAGATTCACAAATCACAGTTGTATTACAGTTTCTCGAAAATGAAGCCGTAAAGTTTGGAAACTTCATATAGGTGCTTTTCCTATTATATACCTAACCGTTTCTTATTTTCATTCTCATAATATAATTAGTTTTGAAGAAATTCATATTGGTTAAAAAAATTTGTATGGCAGCTCCCGAAGCCTTGGTCAAATTTTAACCAAAAACAATAGGGAACCTAGAAATTGTCTAAAAATTACTTTGTGTGAATTTCAAAACTCTAGCCCTTTTGGTTTTCGAGTTATCGTTTCTATTGATTTAATTTTCGATGCCGATCCGATAAATATATTTTACACTATATCTAGCATGTCACATCGATACGTTACAAACGGAGGAGTAATTTTAATATACCCGCCGCTGCCTTATTACTATGTAAGATAAAGATTGAAAAAAAAACTATTTGACAATATAATTAAATTAGATTTTCTTATTATACTTATACTAGCAGATTTACCCGGCGTTGCCCGGAAGCTTGCAAATTGTAAAAAAGCAAGTTTCAGCCAATTTTTTGAGATACTACTTTGCCTATAAATGCCACAAAAAAATATTTGTGGAGTTCCGTTAACCCATCGTGGCCCAACAGCTTTTTATAGGTTTTTTCGTTGCTTTGCTATATATTAGAAATGATTTAACAGATTAACTTCAAATTTCGTATATGTGTTCTTCTTTGAAAATGAAGTTCAATTTACTAACAGACTTGAAAGTTGTTAACCCCTCCCGACCCGACGATTGTTCAAAAAAAAATTTGTAAGTAAATTACGTCCAATTTTTGAAAGTAAGTACAACTTCTTTGAATTAGGGGAATACTTAAAAAAAAGGTTTGTCGAGTTCTTTTAATCGATTGCGAAACAAAAACTTTAAAAAACAGTTTGCAAAACAATTTGAACGATTATCTCTAATTTTTCTATACATGGTGCTTCTTGACAATTTGGTGCTCCTTGACGATATAGTTGAGGATGGTAGGTTTCCGGTGAACAATGTTAACTGAATTAAAATGACTATAGGTCAAAAGGGGATTTTCTTGAATTGCCAACGCTTGAATAAAATATAGTCGATGGTTTAGAAAAGGTTTTAAAATTCGCTTTTCAACTTATATTTTGTTTAGTCCTGAAAGTTGTAATACGCTCTTCCTCGTTTTTTTATTATTTTATGAGAGAAATGTAGGCTTATTTTTTGGAATAACTGTTTTAAAATACTATGTATTTAAGCATTATATATAACAATTTGATTTTTTGATTTTTAGATTTCATTTGAAGAAAACTGAAAATTTCATTGAATCTTTGTTCAAAACGCACAAACAGGTCAAAACCAAATTAACCCTGTGGGTTTTAATTAAAATGCTGGTACAAAATTTTCAATAAAATACTTTTAATCGTATAAGAAAATAAAATATATAGAAAACTTCATAGCGTCGTCGTGGAAAATGGGTTAATCGAACTTAACTAAAACTTTTTGCAGACTACAAAATCAACCTGTAAAATTGGACACAAATCGAAAACACAAAATTTTTTGAAAGTCCGCCAGGCCGAAATGGGTTAATTTATTCCAACCAAATTTATACAACTAAATGCGGTTGCTAAGTGGAACATTTGTACAAAATTTCAAGTCAATCGGTCAAACAGTTTTGACTCGACATCAAAAACATTGAAAAAGCTTCTTTGCACCCTCGTGCCCAAACGGGTTAACCGAACTCAACAAAAATTTGTGCCAGACTTTATTTTCGACTGCGAAACCACCTTGTTAAATTGGACACAAATCGGAAACGCAAAATTTTTTGGAAGCCCGCCAGGCCGAAGTGGGTTAAATTATTCAAACCAAATTTATGCAACTAATTGCGGTTGCTAAGAGGAACATTTGTACAAAATTTCAAGTCAATCGGTCAAACTGTTTCGGCTCGACATCAAAAACATTGAAAAAGCTTCATTGCGCCTTCGTGCCCAAACGGGTTAACCGAACCCAACAAAAATTTTTGCCAGCCTCTCTTTTTGACTGCAAAACCACCCTGTAAAATTGGACACAAATCGGAAACACAAAATTTTTTGGAAGCCCGCCGGGCCGAAAGGGGTTAATTTATTCCAACCAGTTTTATACCATTAATTCCGTGTAATAAGAAGAACATTCGTGCAAAATTTCAAGTTAATCGGTCAAACCGTTTCGACTTGACATCAAAAAAACGAAAAAGCTTAAAACGGCTCTAGAGCTGCAACCTGCTGACTTATAAAAATGCGACATAGCCTATGTCACCCCCCGGACTCCCAAAATTATTCCTCTAAAATTTGGTGTCAATCGGACCAGTGGTTTTCACGTGAATCCTGGACAAACAAACAAACAAACAAACAAACAAACAAATTTTCTTCTTTATATATTAGATATATTATTTTATACAATATAAGGGAAAACGAGGAAGATTATAGTTGCCCTTGTCAACTTTTAGATACCCGTGCATACCCACTAACTATGGTTTATAAAATAAACCGTAATTTACTTCCCTTATACATTTAACTCATTACCCCATAACTTTGACGTAAAAAAAAAAAAAAAAATTAACAAAAAAAAAAAAAATCACAAAACAAAAACAAAATTTTCATTCATTGTCCCATAACTTTAGCTTCAAAAAAAAAAAAAAAAATAAAAAAAAAAACAAAAAAAAAAAAAATTGGCCCACTCTAAAAGTCCGAAGGTCCGAGTGATGTCCAACTTTGCCAAGTAACTTGCCCTATTAATTTATCTGCCCAATTTTAATTTTAACCTTGTAGCTTCATTAGATTCAAAGTTATTGAATTGAAAACTTTGTATGGCAGCCCCCCGAAAATGGGGCCCTAACATTTTGAAACTTCATATAAGTGCTCGATTCATTATATAACTAACCGTGTGTAATTTTCAGCCTCGTAGTACAATTAGTTTTGAAGAAATTCATATTGGTGCAAAAAAGTTGTATGGCAGCCCCCCGAAAATGGGGCCCTAACATTTTGAAACTTCATATAAGTGCTCGATTCATTATATAACTAACCGTGTGTAATTTTCAGCCTCGTAGTACAATTAGTTTTGAAGAAATTCATATTGGTGCAAAGAAGTTGTATGGCAGCCCCCCGAAAATGGGGCCCTAACATTTTGAAACTTCATATAAGTGCTCGATTCATTATATAACTAACCGTGTGTAATTTTCAGCCTAGTAGTATAATTAGTTTTGAAGAAATTCATATTGGTGGAAAAAAGTTGTATGGCAGCCCCCCGAAAATGGGGCCCTAATATTTTGAAACTTCATATAAGTGCTCGATTCATTATATAACTAACCGTGTGTAATTTTCATCCGCGTAGTATAATTAGTTTTGAAGAAATTCATATTGGTGCAAAGAAGTTGTATGGCAGCCCCCCGAAAATGGGGCCCTAACATTTTGAAACTTCATATATGTGCCGGAGTCATTATAAAACTAACCGTGTGTAATTTTCATCCCCCTAGTATAAATAGTTTTGAAGAAATTCATATTGGTGCAAAAAAGTTGTATGGCAGCTCCCCGAAGCCTTGGTCCGATTTTAACCAAAAACAATAGGGAACCTAGAAATTGTCTAAAAATGACTTTGTGTGAAATTCAAGACTCTAGCGCTTTTAGTTTTTGAGTTATCGTGCTGACGGACGGACGGACGGACGGACGGACGGACGGACGGACACACATAGCTAGATCGATTCACTTTTCGATGCTGATTCGATACGTACCCTTGACACTATATCTAGCTCGTCTAGATCGATGCGTTACAAACGGAGGAGTAATTTTAATATACCCGATGTTCATATATGTATGCACGGGTATAAAGAATGATTAAAAATTCTCTTATAACATTACGACAAAATTGTTGGATATAATTGACACCTCAAAGATTTTTTTTCCGTTTGAATAATTTATTTATTTATTTATTTATTTATTTATTTATTAGTTTAACTCAAACTTTACAAAAATTTTAACAATTAGTATTATACAACATATAAAAAAAAAAATAGCTTATGAATTAAGTTACAATTTCATATTTCTTAAATTAAAATTTAAGTGAACAATAAAAACAACTAAATATATATAAAAAAAAGAATTTATATTTCTATTTATACAATTTAAGTTTTTGTGTTTGTTTTGAAAGTGTGAAATCGATGTTGTTCTTGTGTTTATTACCCATTATCAACATCCTATGAATTGGTTCATAATTGCCATAATTTGTTCTATGAAAACTCAACGTAAATAAATTAGTATTACGTAAACGATTATTTGAATTAATTTTAATGTTATTAAGGATTTGAGGAGAAGAAATGTTACCTTTTATAACTTCAGTAATAAAAATAACATCAGCAACTTCTCGTCTTAATTTTAAAGTTTTCAAGTGAATTAAATTCAATCTATTTTCAATAAACTTAATTGCTTCTTACAATCACATCTACAAATAAACAATTTGTAAAATAGAAAAAAAAAAAAAATATAAATTACATGTGTTATTTACACAGTTGATTAATTATCATTTTGCTTTGACGAAAAAAACATACTCTGACTTTTTTGTAAATTTTCTTGATTAACTAGTCCATCCTCTTCTTTTAAGGATTTTATGTAATGTTTGTGTGAAAATTTTTAACGTCTGGGTGGCATAGTAGTTAAAGTGCTGACCTTTTATTCAAGAGATCCAAGTTTGAACTCTAGTAAGTAAAAAAAAAGTTTTATATCTTATTTTAGTTTTTTTTATTTCTTGTCTATCTTATTTTGAACTCGACTCAGTTACCATCTGCCATTGGGTTCAGGTATAACCATATATAAAGAATAATGAACAATTTTATATCTGTAATAAAATTAAAACAATGTACAATGTAACATTATATAAACAAATATTTTAATTGAATGATATAACACATAGATATAGGAATACCTTGTAATTCAAATATAAAATTATTACAATACGCGAGTATATATCGAATGTGTAACAAATAGAATTGTATCTATTGAAATTATAAAACGTTTCTACATGTTATTAGTCCTAGTACTATCTAATATTTAAATTATAAATGAAATTATCTGACTCAAAACTCGGTTGTTGGAGTAAGTTTCGGGTTCAAATACTGATCAGATCATAGCTAATAAAAAAATGTAATTTAGAATTGATATCGTTGTAGTTTAAACCATTATATAAAATAAATTTAACTGCCACACCTGAAAGCGAATGTGGTAGGGGGAACTGTACATAAATTAATAAATATGTGGAATTCATTAAGATCAATGTTTATAACAAGATTTTTTTTTATGGCAGTTTTACGTACTAACTGTTTACTTTTACTAAGCTTTTAAACAGCCTGGCTATATTATGTGCATGTTGGAACAGGGGAAATATTATAAAATGAATTCCACATACAATTTAAATATGAGATAGTACTACGCCTTATAGCATATAGAAATGTCTTCGATTTTCAATAGTTACAGTTCTATTTTGTTTATATTGTAATAATTTTGTATTAGAGTTATATGGTTTTCTATATTAGTTAGTTATATTATTCAATTAAATTATTTATTTATATTTGTTTATGTTGTTTTATTAATATATTTTTTTTTATGAAATATTTATTTATTAATTATTGATTAAGTCATTAATTGGAACCCATTGACAAATGGTAACTGAAGAATCGAGTCGAAAACAAGATAAAAGTTTTTGACTTTCACCTGGAAAAACCTGCGTTTTCGTATGAAAGCTTGACACTCTAACCACTGTTCTACCCAGCCAAAAATAAAATATGGTTTCCTTATTCCAACATGTACATGTAGTATAGAGAGACTTATTTGACTCATAGAGTTGAACAGTTAGCAACCCATATTAGTAGTTTGTTGAATTCTTTATTGAACTTATTATTTTCATTGTTCTTACTTTTGGTGCATATCTGGTATTGTGATCGTGAGTTTCGGTGCCTTGCAAAAAATTTTTTTATAACCTACACCTATGAAATGTTTTTTATAACCTACGCCCTCCTGTGTCGATATAGCCATGTCCGTCCGTCCATCCGTAGGCACGATAACTCAAAAACGAAGGGAGCTGTCTTGATGAAATTTTAACTGTAGGTTACTAGTAACGAAAGTACGGCTGAAACGGACATGGGTTCGGATCCTAGAAGTTTTTGATCGAATTTGGCCAAACAACCATAATTCTGCAACCAATGAAGATAAAACCTTCAAATTTGGTGTCAGTGTGCCTCTTCCTACGCCCTTAGAGTTCTTGAAATTTAGGACCAATTGGAGTAGTGGGTGGAGGACCATCCACACAGTTCGTTGACCTGAAAGTAGCTTAAAATTAAGATAGAACGTTCCAATTGTGTACAAGGGTTCACTAGTATTGAAAGTATGACGGGGACTGCATATGGGCGAAATCGTACTATGGTGTCGGGTTCTGGTACCTTTAAAAAGTTCAAGTGCTAACAAACATATATCTTAAAAACACTATAACTCAAAAACTAATTACGCTATTTTGATGCAATTTATATTCTAGGTTGCTAGTAATGAAAGTACTATGGTAATTGGTTCTAGTCCAGTTTGGATTCTAGAAGCTTTTGATCGAATTGAGATCAAATTACTATAATTTCGAAACCTAAGAAGATAGAACTTTATATATGGGGTTTTTATTCTTATTTGTTTTGTATACGTAAAATTTTGGATGAATTAGAATAGGGGCTTGCTTACTACTCCCAAGACCTTAAAGCGTAATATATTCGAAATTAATAAAGATAAAAAAACGAGGAAGATTATGGTTACCCTTGTCAACTTTTAGATACCCATGCATATCCACTATGATGCATACAATAAAATAAACCGTTATATATTTCCCTGCTGTTATATATATTATTGGTATTTCTAAGTTTTGACTGACTGACTGTTTCTTTACTTGTTTTATTATTAAACTAGACTATATAAGATTATATACTTAGTTTGTAGGATTTTGAGTTTTTTTATATTGAAATTTTTATATAAGAACGTTGAACTTTTTCTACTTTCTAGATTGAATATATGTTTAAATGCTCTATTTTAAAGTGTTTGTAGTTCCTTTATAATTTTGGGCAAGCTTTCACCTTGGACAAATAATCGATTAATTTAAGTGAAATAAACTATAGTGAAACAAACTGATATAAATAAATATTCTTACGGCATATGGAACTATATCAGGTATCCTTTGAAAACCCCTGCTGTTCTTCAACACTATAGAGCAGTTTCGCTAATATGTAAGTTAACATACACATCTGAACCAACTTCATAATACCATACAAATAAACTTGCTTTATAATACAACAACATATTTATAAGCAATAAAATATAAAAAAAAATTTTTGTGTAAATTCCTAATTTTCCCGTGAGAATTACTACAAATAATTAAATTAGAAACAAATGTAATAATGACTAATCAGCGTTAATTTTATTATAAATATAAGTGATATTAACTAGAAAAAGTAAAGAACATATTTAACAAGTGAATTAACTTGTATATTCCAATTTTGATATTGATAACAAGTCCGTAATTGTATAGTTTTTTACTCTATCTATTTCAATAGTGTTATATTTTAAGTCTATATGATTTTTCTATATCTCGGCTTTTTAAAAACAGATATTGGATTTTAGTAACATTTATTGTTGTGTTGATATTTGTTTGTCATTTTTAATATTCAGTTATCTGTAACTATTTTTTGTTGCATAATTAAATAGTTTTTATCAGTTGTTATAGGGGGGATAGCATATGCCATTCTTACACCTACAGGCCTTGCAGACCGTTGTGCTTCCAATCCCTCCTTTCGATATTTACTTTCTAATGATTTATAAGTAATATTATTTATTTTATTAATCAAGAAGGTTTTGTTGAGAAAAATTTTTTATTTAAAATTTTTTTGCGATAAAATATTTCTAAAGACTTGTAAGGCTTCGATAATAATACCATGTCAAATATTGCACTTGTGGTGTAACATTTTTTGCGGAATCCATAACGTTTACTACTTATCTTGGTCTGTTGTTGCATATTCTATCATCAGTTACATTCTTTTCATTCTTTTCTATGTGTATTACTTTGTTAATATTTAAATTTCCCGAGATGGTAGAAGTATTTAATGAAATGTTGATTTATTTAGTTTTAAACAAATTATTATAATTTACAAAAGATTAAAAAAAAAAATTAAATTAAGAAAAACAAAATTTGACAAAATTTTGAATAAAAATTGAAGATTTCATAATAGGAATATTTCAAAATGTAGTGCTAGTTTTATCATAATATTAAGTAATCGTTTTTTCGATTCCTTGTTGGTTGAGCATAAATCGATGTGGTCTTTAGAATTATTAACAGCAATAAACATGCGATTGATGGGATTTATTTTACTATTAGTACTAGAATTAATTTGATCTATGACAAAAGGTGAATCAATTTAAGTTATAAATAAGATATCTGCTAAGTTCCACCTTGGTTCTAAAGTTTTTATATTCAGCAATTCCAATCTATTGGTTTAAAGTGACTGTATAATTGGGTTATTCCAATGAAGCTATCATTAACACTTGACTTTGTCAGCTTTCCCGAAATTTTATATTCTAAAGTTTTGTATAATGTAATTTTCAATATCATTTTCATTTACATTTTTATATCCTACACCTATGAAATAGGAAAACGGTATATTAACTTTGGCATGGTGTTTGTAACCACCTAAAGGAAGCGAGCTAGATATGGAAAAGTATATATATGTGTGATCAGCGTGACTTCCTGAGTCGATATAGCCATGCCCGTCCGTCCGTCTGTCCGTAGGCACGATAACTCAAAAAATAATGGAGCTATCTTGATGAAATTTTAACTGTAGGTTACTAGGACTTAAATTACGGCGGAGATTGCATATGAGCAGAAGCGGCCAATGGGTTCGGATTCTGGATCTTTTAATTGTTCTAAAAACCAAGGAACATATAAAACAAGTAAAGAAACAGTCAGTCGGTGCAACCGACTTAGAAATACCCTACACCTATTTCGTTCAAATTTAATGACATATCCACAAGTAATTTTAACACCATAAAAGCTGTTATTAATTTGATCGTAAGACATAGCTAACCAAATTAACTTTATAATACTAAAAACATTTTCTTATTACACTATCTCTTAAAAAATATTATAAATTCTTACTAATTTATCTATTTAAAAATATTAAAAAACAAAAAAACTTGAATTAAATGAAAATATATTTATTTCAATTCAATTACAAAAGTGAAAAAATTTGAATTATTAAATTTTGTGATAAAAAGCTACATAATATATTTAATAATCCAAATTTTTCAAAATTGCAATTATTTTAAATGGTTAGTTTATATACCTAAAAAGCTTATAAACGCAAAATATGCAATAAATGTATTTCTAAAATACAATTACAAATTTAGACCTTTTCATATAATTCATTTAAATATAAAAATAAATTTTACATAAATGCATGAAGTACCTTTGAACATAGCTGAACCACTACAATTAAGTCTAGATTTCGGAGACACATAGGACATAGGAAATATATTCTTTGGCTTGGAAACTAAACTCGACGACAACCAATTCCCATGGTACTTTCATTACTAGTAACCTAGTGTTAAATTTCATCAAAATACCGGCATTATTTTTTAAGTTATGGTGTTTTTAAGATATATGTTTGTCAGTCCTTGAACTTTTCAAGGGTTCCAGAACCCGAAATTATGGTACGATTTCGCCCATATGCAGTCCCGTCATACTTTCAATACTAGTTAACCCTTGTACACAATTGGAACGTTCTATCTTAATTTTAAGTTACTAGTTTTATTAATTTCGATGATAAGCTTTTACACATTGGGGGGTCTAAGAGAGGTTCTGAACCACCACTCCAATTGATCCCAAATTTGGGGGGCACGCAAGAAATAGTAAAGAATACCCTGGGCTAAATTTGAAGCTTCTACATTTGTTTCAAGTTACTATCTTTATTAATTTCGAAAATGTGCTTTAAGGTCCTCGGAACTGAGTGGCTGGTCGCCGACCCACTACTCCAATGGGGCCCAAATTTGAAAGACACTTATGAAATAGGAAGGGACACCCTGATACCAAATTTGGAGGTTCTATCTTCATTGGTTTCGGAATTATGCTAGTTTGGCTTAAATTCGATCAAAAAGTTCTAAATTCCGAACCCATTGTCCAATCCTCACCGTACGTAATCACCGCCGTAGTTTCATTATCAATAACCTACAGCACAAATTTCATGAAGATAGTCTCATTAGTTGTTGAGTTATCGTGATTTTTTATATATGTTCGTTAGCCCTGACATCGATTAAAAGGTCCGGAATCCGAACCGCTGGGCTGATTTCGCCCTTATATAGTCCGCGCTGTACTTATAGTACTAGTTAACCCTTGTACACAATTTCAACGGTCTATCCTAATTTTAAGTAACTATTTTTAGTAATTTCGATTATAAGCCTTTTAAACTTGGGAGGTCTGAGAGGGGTACAGAACCACCACTCCAATTGATCCCAAATTAGGGGAACACACAAGAGATAGTAAAGAACACCCTTGTGGCAAATTGGAAGCTTCTACATTTTTTAAGTTGTTATCTTTATTAATTTTAAAGATATGCTCTAAGGTCTTCGGAAATGTGTGGCTGGTCCCCGACCCACTACTGCAATGGGACCCAAATTCACAAGACACTTAGGAAATAGGAAGGGACACCCTGATACTAAATTTGGAGGTTCCATCTTCATTGGTTTCGGAATTATGCTCGTTTGGCATAAATTCGATCAAAAAGTTCTAAGTTCCGAACCCATGGTCCAATCCCGACCTTCCGCAATTCCCGAAGTAGTTTCATTACTAGTAACCTACAGCACAAATTTGATGAAGATATCGTCATTCGTTGTTGAGTTATCGTGATTTTTTATATTTGTTCGTTAGCCCTGAAACCGATTAAAAGGTCCAGAATCCGAACCCATGGGCCGATTTCGCCCATATGCAATCCCCGCCGTACTTTCAGTCCTGGTAACCTACAGTTAAAATTTCATCAAGATATCTCCATTATTTTTTGAGTTATCGTGCCTACGGACGGACGGACGGACGGACATGGCTATATCGACTCAGGCGGTCACGCTGATCACAAATATATATACTTTTCCGTATCTAGCTCGCTTCCTTTAGGTGGTTACAAACACCATACCAAAGTTAATATACCCCTTTACCTATTCTATAGGTGTAGGGTATAAAAATAAGTATAACTCAACAACTAATGGCATTACAATCATGAATTTTGTGATGTAGGTTACTTGTGATGAAGCGGGGGACTGCGTACGAACGAATTCGGACCATGGGAACGGATCCTAGAAGTTTTTGATTGAATTTAGGCCAAAAAAGCATAATTTCGAAACCAGTAAGGATAAAACTTTCAAATTTGGTATCAGTTTGCCTCTTCCTATGTCCTTAGTGTCCTGGAAATTTGTGGACCATCCACACAGTTCTGAATATCTTAAAGCATGTCGTTGAAATTATTAAAAAAAATAACTTTTTTTAATTAACATTACAATTAAGGAGAACGGAGAACGTTCCAATTGTGTACAAGGGTTCACTAGTATTGAAAGTATGACTGGGACTGCATATGGGCGAAATTGTACCATGGTTTCGGGTTCTGGAACCTTTGAAAAGTTCAAAAGCTAACAAACGTATATCTTAAAAACACCAAAACTCAGAAATTAATTACGCTATTTTGATGAAATTTATATTCTAGTTTACTAGTCCATCCATCCAGTCTGTCCGTCCGTGCGTATGTTTACACAACTTTTACACCTTTTGAAATAAAGCAATTCTAACCACCGGTAGATATTAAAAAGAAAATAATTTCGTAGAAGAATTTTTTTTCTGTAGCCCCACCCGTAACGGAGCTTCAGCCGTCCAAAGTTGGAAAAAGCCCTATTTTTAAATATTTATAACAAGAGTTCTGTTAAGTGTTTTTTCAATGTATGTAAAACTCAATTTTTGCAAAATTTTTGTCCACACATATCTTCTAAGCAGTTCAATCTAGGGTCTTGAAATTTTGGAAGAAGTTAGGTCCTTCGAAATTAGTAGGAGCCGTTTAAAAAAATTTTTTTGTCACGCTCCCTGTTTAGGAACTATAAAGGCTCGAAAATTGAAATTTTGCTATTTTCAAACACCTGTAACTTGAATACTTGTTCAAATTTTTTTTTTCAAAATTAATTTCCTAGAAAAGAAAAAAATGGAAGGGTGAGGACAGGAGGGCAGTGGACAGATCCATCATAAGTTTGCTAAGCAAAAATTTGGGAACCTTCCCCATTGGAGGGCTACTAGGTCTTAAAAATTAAAACTTTTATGTTTTTATAAAATAGTAACTTATTAACCAGTGTAATTTTTTCCAAAATTAAACGTTAACATTGAAGCTCCAACATTATATTTCGCACTAGTTAACAGGGATTGTATCCTAAGTATTGATTTCACTATTATTCATAATTAATAAATTGATGAAATAACTAAATTATAATATTATCATTTATTTTTATATATATTTTTATAAAAATAAATGATAAAAAATACTCAGTAAGAAACTGTATATAATTTTGAAAATGTGATTTTTAAAAACCCTTGGTTTTTTTCCTCACTTGTTATTATATCATATATATATATATTATTGAATTACTACCATAGGTAATATATAATTAAGAAATTGTGTACGATACTTAAGTTGTAAAATTTATTTTTGTATTAAAATTAATTAAATGAACAGTACTAAATTTTTCATTGTATTTTAGAAATACATTTATTGCATATTTTGATTATTAAATTTTGTGATAAAAAGCTAATGAAAGCATTAATGGTTTTAACTAACACTAAATTATATAAACTTTTATATTTATATTAGTACAACTTAATATTCTTTCGAATAACTTTGAGTTTAATTATATAGAACTCTAGCCAATACCCGGTGCCGTTGATGCGCCTCTCAATGGAGGTTTAATTGAAGTTGATGTTACTGCATAAAGTTAACACAAAAATTACACACGGTTTACACATGTAAATTTTAAAATGTTTGAAAGCAATTCTTTTTAAAACGATTTTTCTAGGATTATTCTAGTAAATTTTGAAACTTTCTGTAATTCGAAGCAGTACAAACTACTTTTCAAAATTTGACGTAAGTTACTTCCAAAAACTTTTTTTTGACCAATCGTAGGACCGACTATTAAGGCTGTTAACAAACTCAACTCCATTTTCAAACTGCTTCACACATATAAAATTTGAGGTCAACCGGCCAAATTGTTTCTAATTTAGAGTTAGTAACGTAAAAATCTATGACAAGCCGCTGTGCCCCAATGGGTTAATGGAACTCAACAAAATTTTTTGAGGGCTTTCTTTTTAGCCAAAGCAGTACTTCGCAATTTTGACAATATCAACTTCCAAACTTATTTTGACCAACCGTCGGGCGACATGGGTTAATAAATTCCAAATCTATTAATAGTCTCAACTCAATTCTCACAAGGGAGCACGTATACAAAATTTGAAGAAAATTGGTCGAAATCGGTGAAAATCGATGAAAAGACCTTTAAAAAGCTGTTGGGCCTCAATGAGTTAATGCAACTCAATAAAAATTTTTTTGGGGCTTTCTTTTGAGCCAAAGCAGAATTTCATAAAATCGGACAAAATTTGGACCCAAAATTTATTTTTTTTGAGCACCCGTCGGCCCGACATGGGTTAACAAATTCCAAAACTGTTAATAGTGTCAACTCAATTCTCAAGGAGCATCACGTATACAAAATTTGAAGTCAATTGGTCAAACCATTTTCATTTTAGAACAAAGAAGTTTAAATTCTTGCACCACAGCCCCAACTTGGCGATCCGTTAGAGCAAAATTTTTTGGCCACGATTTCTTTCCGTACCCAAAAACCTCTATATACAAATTTTCATGAAAATCGGCCGGGCAGTTTAGGAGTCTATTCGCTACATACAAAAAAACAAACAAACTTTCGCTTTTATATATATAGATTAATAAATAAGTAAATTAAAAGAATAAATTAATAATTATTGAAAATGGAAATAATTAACCAAGGGTACTAAATCATTCAACAGTAAATGCACTACAGCTAAAAATCCTGAAAAGGAGTAATTTTTACTGCATGTGTGTAAAATTTTATTGAATTGGATAAAAGTTTTAAATATGTAATTTTGTAATTGCATTTTACGAATCCATTTATCTCAACTTTATTTGTTGTTTAATATTTTTAAATAAATAAATTAGTAAGAATTGCTAATATTTTTGAATTGATAAAATAAATAGAAAATGTTTTTAGTATTATAAAGTAAATTTCAGATGAAACTAATAAAAGCTTTTATGATTTTAAAATGACTTCCTATTAAATTTGGACCCTTTCTAAGTTTTGACCGACTCACTGTTTCTTTACTTGTTATTAATTATATTTCGGAAAATCAATATCAATTTTTTAATAAAGCTAAATGAGAAGAAAAAAGTAAACCAAGTAATTTGTAATAATTATACTTGTCTTATATAAATAAAAATTTAATGAATTAATACTTCGAAGAAAAAAGACTGTTGACTGTATCAACTCTGACATAACAACAAGATTATTTTATAAACATTGAAAAACAAAATTAACTAAACTTCCTTTGTCAAATTTTCAGATAGACCCAGCTCAATGAGATCTTGAGTTAAGTATGAAAAAAAATAAATTAACTTACCTGTGTTTTTTTTAAAAAACTTTTGGACATAAAAGTCATGAAGCAATTTATATTAATAGCTGAATTGGACCATGTTATAAATTTGAACACCTAACAAGCTATTGTTAAGTGATAAAATTTTTAATTGGTGAAGTTGTAATATATCATGGCCTTATCGATTACAAAGAAAGAGTTTACTTCAAGCCGTAAAGAATCATTAGTGTCAAATGGGAAAGAGAATTCGGCTAGATGAAAGCTGTAATTAAAATGTCTTAACTTTATAAATAAAATTTTGGAAATTACCGGTGAAGTTCCAATACTTTTTTTTCTCATTTATAAAAAGTATTTATTATAAAAGGTAGCGGTCAACAATTAAGTTTGTGGTTGAATAAACCAGCTTCCAAAGCATATAAGTTATTTTGCCACTCAGCCATTGGAGAGAATGTCAGCGGAATTAATATGAAAACATATGTATTTGGGATTCTGGGGCCCTCATAATGGAATTCTTCGAATGAGATAGACACTATTTTTCTTTTGACTATGTAAAACTACAACTTGCCTCAATAATTTTAATTATCACCTACTAAGAATAAGAATAACTTGAAACCATCTGTTGAAGACAAGTTAAATATAATGAAATATAAAAATAATTATGTAGTTATATATACATTTCAGTCACAGTTCGTTATGCATACAACTTCATTAAAAATGAAGAAAAATAGTAAGTGTGTTATAATCATATATTATTATGAAGTTCAAAAGCATAATTTTCTCTTATTGTAAAATGTTAATAAGCAGTTTGAACTTTTATATTTTATTTTTGCCATATATTAATGGACACCAAACAAAAAATGACTAGCGTCTTTATAATAGAATTAAGATATAATTGTACGTTTGACTGTTGCATCAGTCGTTTTTTTTTTATATTGGTGGATGTTGTTGAAAGAAAATGGGGATCATCGTGACCTCTTTCATTACGGAAATCTGTTTTCAATTAAAACTCAATCAGTGAAAATAGAGTCAAAAAATTGGGAATTAACAAAATAGAATTGCATCTATTGAAAATCTAAGACGTTTCTACATGTTATAAGGCCTAGTACTATCTCATGTTTAAAATGTATATGGAATTCATTAAGATCAATTCTAATAACACAAAATATGATATTTTTTATTTTAAAACGAGGAAGAGTGTAGTAGAGTAGACTTTGTCAAATCTGGGATACCTGTATGACTGTTATATAAACATTATCTTCCGTCTATAACTCAAAAACTAAAGGAGCTAGGATCTTGCAATTTTCGCAAATTCGTTTTTTTTTTGCAATAGCCGTCATTGCTATTTAAATTCAGCCATTTTGGTCCATGGGTTCGGGAAGCTGCCATACAACTTCTTTTTTTATATGAGTATTACTCTGTACCTATTACAGCTGCGTGTCTGAAATTTTGCCAAAAGTAGTTTAGTTCAATGGCCAAAGTTTTTGCAAAATTGGGTTGGTCTACTGCAGTTGGTTCGAGTAGCTGCCCTACAACTTCTTATTTTATATGAGCATTACACTACACCTAATAAAGGTGGGTGTGTGAAATTTTGGCAAAAATAGTTTAGTGTAATGGCCAAAGTTTATGCAAAATTTGGTTGATCTACTTCAGAGGGTTCGAGCATCTGCCATACAACTCCTTTTTTTACATGAGCATTACACTACACCTAATGAAGCTGGGTGTCTGAAATTTTTCCAAAAATAGTTTAGTTTAATGAGCAAAATTTGGTTGGTCTATTGCAGAGGGTTCGAGTAGCTGCCATACAACCCCTTCTTTTATATGAGCATTACACTACACTATAGCTACATAATAAAGCTGTATGTTTGAAATTTTGCCAAAAGTAATTAACAAGATGATATCATGTATATGTTACGGTCATACGGGTATCCCAGAGTTGACACAGTCTACTCTACTACACTCTTCCTCTTTTTTATTAAAGACTAGCTTATACCCGGTGCGCGTTGCTGCGCCTCTTAATGGAGGTTTTGAAGTTGATGTTACTGCAAAAAGTTAACACAAAAATTACACACGGTTTACACATGTAAATTTTAAAATGTATGAAAGCAATCTTTTTAAAACGATTTTTCTTGGAAATTCTAGAAATTTTTGAAATTTTATGTAATTCAAAGCAGTACAAACTACTTTCCAAAATTTGACGTGATTTACTTCTAAAAATTTTTTTTAACCAACCGACTGTTAACAGACTCAACTCCATTTTCAAGTTTCTTCATGCATATAAAATTTCATCCCAATGGGTTAACGAAACTCAACTTTGTCTTTGGGCAAAACAGTATTGCGCAAAATTGGACATAATTTGCTTCCAAATCTTTTTTTTGCTAATCGTCGGGCCAGCATGGGCTAACAAATTCCAAGTCTTTTAAAAGAGTTAACTTCATTCTCAAAACGGAAGACATGTACAAAATTTGAAGACAATCGGTTAAACCGTTTCTAATTTAGAGTAAAGTAACCAAAAAATTTATAAAAAGCTGTCAAAAACTTTTTTTGGGACTCTCTTTTTAGCCAAAGCAGAATTTCGTAAGATCGGACAAAATTTGGACTCCAAAATTTTTTTGACCTGGGTTAACAAATTCCAAAACTGTTATACAAAATTTGAAGTCAATCGGTCAAACCTTTTTTATTTTAGAACAAAGAAGTTTAAATACTTGAACTACAAACCCAACTTGGCGGTCCGTTAGAGCAAAATTTTTGGGCCACGGTTTCTTTCCGTACCCAAAAACCTCTATATAAAAATTTTCATGAAAATCGGCTGGGCAGTTTAGGAGTCTATTCGCTACATACAAACAAACAAACTTTCGCTTTTGTATATATAGATATATAATAAATTATGGTATTACGGTATTACCATTTTTGGAAATAAGATCCAATGTTTGATTCGACTTTATTATAATGCTTTTTGTTAACAAAGTTGAATTAACTTGTTTTAAAAAATCTGTCCTTAGAACTTTTATCAAAAAAACTTTCAAAACAGTGTTAAACAAATCAAGAGAAAAAAAAGAAAGTAAAAGTCTTTTAAACACTTGAATGGACATTCAGGGTTAGACAAGCCGGCGATCAGAATGAAACTATAAAGAATATTTTTTTTTAAAATGGGCTAAGAAATAAGTAATATGATATACTTACTGTTATTATTATTGTAATAAAAGAAATCGCTCAATATATACAATAAAACTTTTAATAAATTTCTGCTTTGAATTAATTATTAAAAAAAATTTTTTTTTCTTCTTTTATTGTTTCAGAAGATTTCAAACAAATTACAGCAGATACAAAAAGAAAAAATGTATGAGAAAAAATTAAAAGTTTTAATAGTTTTTTTGTTGTTAGCAGAAGCCAGTACTTACATTACAAAAACAGGTAAGAAAAAAGTTTTAATTAGTTTTAAACATTTCAACAATATTTAAATTACAAAATCTTTTAATTTAAAAAATTTGTATGATTTAAAAATCGTACAGTATATAAAAAAAAATGTAATATTCTTATGTAAACTTTTGAAAAGCTGCATCTATCGTCAGAAGCTCCATGATGATTTGGATAGGATTGAATGTATCGTAATGAGCAACTTTGATATAATTTCAAATTATTATTATTTAATAATCTTAATAAAATATTAAATAACTTTGAAACTGATTCATTAAAATTTAAGATTAATGATATATCATTTACCGTTAATTTGTATTTTAGATATCCCATTACAACTCCTTATAAATACATAACTTGAAGTTGTTTATAGAAATAAACTTTGAAATGATTAAATAAAGAAAAAAAAAAAAAAAAACTTCCAATATAATCCCTAATCCTTCTCTATCCCCATCCCTGTAGTCAAACTGTACATTTGTACCACAGGTTCTGTCCTAAAGTTTGGTTTTAAAAGGGTGTAGTTTTGGTGTCTTAAACACGAACACTACCCAGAAACACCGCACAGTTTCAATGGGTGGCTTTCGCGCTTTTCTGTTCCTCGGTAAAAAAAAAAACCTGGAAACCCTTACTCAATTCGTTTCTAAACAACACAACACTAAGTAACTTTAGTGCAAGAAAGTATTGTAACTATATGCTTGCGTTTAACGAAATAATAAAACAATTTGAAAAAACCTTCAGTTTAAATAGGAAAAATAATCGATAGTAATATCTTAAATATTCCAGCAGGTTCAAAATGTCAAAAGGCATTTGATTGATATCATTTTTGCTGGATACCGTTAATTCCACATTCAAACAGGATCTTTAATAAGATTTTCCTGTCCACTGAGTCAAACACTTTAGATAAATCGTAGAACACTAATCTTGTTTTCTTTCCAGTATTTTTGGAAGATTGAACATTCGTTATATCATCAAATAACGCAGCAGTTGTGTTGAAATTTTTATTGAAGCCATTCTGAATTTTACTAATGAAATTGTTTACCTTTAAGTAGTTTGTGAGTTGATTATTTACACATGTTTTGATTAATTTATTTAGCGTAGATGCTATTGTTATTGGTCTAAAAATATTGACGTCGTCTTTATCTCCTTCTTTTTTATGTATTGGGATTACTCTTGCTATCTTCAGTTTTGATGGAACAATACCACTTTTAAGTTTTATTGTTTCATAAATATTACTGGTTCCATCACTAGCTATTTCAATGTCATGGTCTGATATATCTAAATTTACAAGAGATATTGTAATTTTTTTATGAGGATAATTAGTCAAAATATGGTCGAGACACGAATTTGAATCTGGTCTTGTAGTTGATTCATCATAAAGGAAGAAGCCGTTGAATTCAACGATATTTTTATATTTATTTATAGTTGGGTTTTTTTTTTTATATCGAAGTTAAAATTTTCAATTACTAGTGTGTTTTTAATTTTGATTTCTTCTAGGTGCGCCAGTAAATTAAAGAATGTTTAAAGTTTCGTTTTGAGATTTTCTGGAGGTCTATAGTTGTGAAATTTAAATTTTTATTCTTAGTGCTTATTATTATTGATATTAAACTTTTGTGATCGTCACTGATTTTTTGTTTTAGTTGATAATCTAGTGTTTTATGTATTAGAATGCCGGCACCTCCACCTTTTCTATTATTACGGAATGTGAAAATTTCATTATAGTTTTTTATATTTTTGGTGTCAATTTCATCATCAAGTGGCCATGTTTTGAGCCATGGTGAATGAAATTATGAACATCAGTCAATGAGGAGTTCATATAGTTTCTGGCGGATTTTATCTTTATAATCTAAAATGATCAGTGTAAATTATTGGTCATTGATAAACATATTTGAAATTTGAATTCATTATCCTATAATTTTTGTTTGAAAAAAAAAAAAAAAAAAACAAAACAAAAATTTGCCCACCCTAAAAGTTGGTCCGACTGATGTCCAACTTTGCCAAGTAACTTGCCCTATTACTTTACCTACCCAATTTTTTTTTTAACCTCGTAGCTTCATTAGATTCATAGTTATTGAATTGAAAACTTTGGCAGCTGCCCGAATATGGGGCCGTAACATTTTGAAACTTCATATAAGTGCTCGATTCTTTATATAACTAACCGTGTGTAATTTTCATCCTCGTAGTATAACTGCTATGTGTGTCTGTCCGTCCGTCCGTGTGTACGTACGATAACTCAAAAACTAAAAGGGCTAGAGTTTTAAAATTCACACAAAGTCATTTTTACACAATTTCTAGGTTCCCTATTGTTTTTGGTTAAAATCGGACCAAGGCTTCGGGGAGCTGCCATACAACTTTTTTGCACCAATATGAATTTCCTCAAAACTAATTATACTACGAGGATGAAAATTACACACGGTTAGTTATATAATGAATCGAGCACTCATATAAAGTTTCAAAATTTTACGGTCCCATTTTCGGGTAGCTGCCATACAAAGTTATATATGCGCTATATAACTATGAATCTAATGGAGCTACGAGGTTAAAATTAAAACTGGGCAGGTAATGTAATAGGCAAAGTATAGTTACTTAGTAGTTGGACATCACTCGAACCAACTTTTAGGGTGGGCCAAATTTTTTTTTTGTTTTGGTTTTTTTATGGTTTTTCTTTATTTTAACAAAAATTATGGAGTAGGATGAGTAAAATTTTTTTAACTATTTTACTTTTTTATATTTTTTTTTGTAATATATGTAATAGCATAAGGGAAATAAATAACGGTTTATTTTATTTTAAACATCATAGTGGATATGCACAGGTATCCAAAATTTCACAGGGGCAACTATAATCTTCCTCGTTTTTGTATGACATAGGTATGCCAAGCTCTGATTACATTTTTTTGATTTGAATGTTGGATGGGAAATTTAGTTTCGATAGTTAGTGAAAAACCGGAGGCGGCAGCCACCCATATTAAAATAAATAATTTATTTTTAACCAATTTTATTACAATTAATTAAAAAAATTAAAAGCTGATTTATACAAGATTTTATCCATCGTGATTTGGTCAAACGAGACTTTGTAAAACTGAAATTTTGAAAAACGCCATTTCGTACCAGACCCTTCATATATGTTATTTCAATCAAACATTTTTTTATAATGATGAATAATTATTTTCAACGTGCTGCGATAGTACAATCTTCAATAGGGTTGTACGGTGTTACTTTGCTTAGGCAAACTGCCGATTACACTTTGATTGATCTTTTAAACTTTAAAACTTTAATTTAAAGTGTTTGAAATTTTAATATTCGATACAAGCTGCAATAATTATTTTTCTACATTTGTAGTTTAAGGTCTGCAATAATTTGACGATATATGAAGTTTCATTTAAAAGATTTTGGCCGAATTAGAGTGTTTAGATATTTATTTTATATTTATATTATTAATAGAATTATTTGTTAATTTTTTTCTTCATTTAATTTTTTTTTGAAATATAGAAAAAGACGAAGACAGTATGTTTTATGACAGCAATTACAATGATATATCTGATAATGATGTCAGTTTAGAAAAGTAAGGAAAAAAAACAATTTTTATTTTATAAAAATATAATATATTCAATTTAATTTATTTATTAGATTTAAAATTATTTAATTTTATTTCAATTATTACACAAATAATTAAATTCGATATATATTGAGTATATATTTGAAAGACCCTTCCTTAACACAGTTGGGCTTTCTTTTATTCCAATCAAATTCTGTTTTTTTTAATTCTTATTCAAAGCTTTCTATGCCTGGGTTAATCAGTTTTTTTATACCCGTATGACTATATAGTCAAAGGGTATAATAAATTTGCCATTACGTTTGTGACGCAGAGAAGGAGGGGAGTAGATATAGACTCAAGTGTATGGATCGGATCAGAATCGAAAAATAAATCGATTTAGCTATGTATGTCCGTCCGTCCGTCCGTCTGTCCGTCCGTCTGTCCGTCCGTCCGTCCGTCCGTCCGCACGATAACTCAAAAACTAAAGGAGCTAGGATTTTGAAATTTTCGCAAATTCGTTTTTTTTCAATAGCCGTCATCGCTATTTAAATCCAGCCATTTTGGTCCATGGCATCGGGTAGCTGCCATACAACTTCTTTTTTTATATGAGCATTACTCTGTACCTATTACAGCTGCGTGTCTGAAATTTTGCCAAAAGTAGTTTAGTTTTATGGCCAAAGTTTTTGCAAAATTTGGTTGGTCTAGTGGAGTGGGTTCGAGTAGCTGCCATACAACTTCTTATTTTATATGAGCATTACTCTCCACCTAATGAAGCTGGGTGTCTGAAATTTTGCCAAAAATTGTTTAGTGTAATAGCCAAAGTTACTGCAAAATTTGGTTGGTCTGCTGCTGAGGGTTCGAGTAGCTGCCATACAACTCCTTCTTTTATATGAGCATTACACTACACCTAGTGAAGCTGGGTGTCTGAAATTTTGCAAAAAATAGTTAAGTGTAATGGCCAAAGTTACAGCAAAATTTGGTTGGTCTCCGGCAGAGGGTTCGTGTAGCTGCCATACAACACCTTCTTTTATATGAGCATTATATTTCCCCTAATAAAGCTGGTATGTTTGAAATTTTGTAATTAACCGGATGATATAATGTATATGTTACGGTCATACGGGTATCCCAGAGTTGACACAGTCTACTCTACTACACTCTTCCTCGTTTGCATTTTAATTTAATGAACCGTTTAATAATATTCTAGAATTATATTTAAATATTTCTATAATAACCGCAATCTTTATACCCGTATGACTATATAGTCAAAGGGTATAATAAATTTGCCATTACGTTTGTGACGCAGAGAAGGAGGGGGGTTAGATATAGACTCAAGTGTATGGATCGTTTCAGAATCGAAAAATAAATCGATTTAGCTATGTATGTCCGTCCGTCCGTCTGTCCGTCCGTCTGTCCGTCCGTCCGTCCGCACGATAACTCAAAAACTAAAGGAGCTAGAATCTTGAAATTTTCGCAAATTCATTTTTTTCCAATAGCCGTCATCGCTATTTAAATCCAGCCATTTTGGTCCATGGGTTCGGGTAGCTGCCATACAACTTCTTTTTTTATATGAGTATTTCTCTGTACCTATTACAGCTGCGTGTCTGAAATTTTTCCAAAAGTAGTTTAGTTTTATGGCCAAAGTTTCTGCAAAATTTGGTTGGTCTACTGCAGTGGGTTCGAGTAGCTGCCATACAACTTCTTATTTTATATGAGCATTACTCTCCACCTAATGAAGCTGGGTATCTGAAATTTTGCCAAAAATAGTTTAGTGTAATGGCCAAAGTTACAGAAAAATTTGGTTGGTCTACTGCAGACGGTTCGAGTAGCTGCCATACAACTCCTTCTTTTATTTGAGTATATTCCACTACACTTAATAAAGCTGTGTGTTTGAAATTTTGCCAAAAGCAGTTTAGTTTTATGGCCAAAGTTTCTGCAAAATTTGGTTGGTCTAAAGCAGAGGGTTCGACTAGCTGCCATACAACTTCTTCTTTTATATGAGCAGTACACTACACCTAATAAAACTGTATGTTTGAAATTTTAAGTAAAGTAATTAACCGGATGATATAATGTATATGTTACGGTCATACGGGTATCCCAGAGTTGACACAGTCTACTCTACTACACTCTTCCTCGTTTTTTTAATATTTTCTTTAAACTACCTAATTTATTAATACTATTTAGGGGGTTTCGGTAAAGAAGCGGTTAGGCACATAATTTTAATCCCCCATCGGTTTGAACATTCTTTTACCGAGGCCTCATATATTAATATTAATTTAGTAAATTTATTTAAATTATTATTTTGTATACTTATAGGCGCACACCATCAATTTATGTTATAAGAAGATCTTGTATACGACGTGGTGGTATTTGTGATTACAGACCACATGATTGTTGTCATAGCAGTTCATGTCGTTGTAATTTATGGGGTTCAAATTGCCGATGTCAACGTGTAGGATTATTTCAAAAATGGGGTTAAACATTATTTTGTATATATACTTATAAATATTTATACCTATTACTTATGTAAACAAAAAAAAAAAAAAAACATAACAAATAACAAGGAAAAATATGTCTGTGTGTAATGTGCAATTATCATAATTTATATATACTAAATATTATAAAAATAAAATAAAAAAAAAAATAAAAAAAAATGATTATCTTTTGCAGAGATATTAAGATAAATATATTTTGATGAGCATAAAGTGCTAAAGTAGTTTTTTTATTCAATTTGATATACTTCAGCAAAATATATAAAAAATAAAATGTATATATGTGTAAAATTATAATAATAATAATAATAATAAAAAAAGACAAAACAAAGTTAAATAATTTTAATTTAAAACAAAACTAATAAATATATTTTATACCTAATATATATATATAAATAAATAAACATTACCATATCAAATAAAAAGTCTGTATCTGGATTTAGACATGTATTTTTATAAATAAGTATGTTTATTATAATATAAATATATATATACATACACGTATATCATACATAGCTATTAGCTATATATATTTATATACATACATGTAAATGTATATATGTATACAAGGGGGATTCTAAGGTTTAACTAGTATCCGCGTAGGACCAAATGACTATATATAAAAGATAGCTGGTGTTGCCAGCTTTAAAAAAATATATAGCTTTAATGGCGCATATTATCCTTTAAGGACGAAAAGGACATTTAAAAATATCCTTGTTATTTTAGTCTATTTTACAAAAACCGTTATAACTAGCGATCTGTTCAATATATTTATATTCAATCAAAGCTATTAATTAAGATGATGGTCTGGAAAATATTTTAACGTTTATTTGATGACGATAGGTGCTGCCGTTTTGGAGATATTGCAATTTCAAGAGGAATTTTAAAACAAAAAAAAAAAAAATTTTGAAATTTCAAAAAAACCATTATAACTATGAAATTTTCAAAAACACCCTGTATTTTGTATTATACTGTTAGAAAGGTCTTTTGACACTCTTTCCAACGGTATATAATAAGTATGGTATATGTTGACAAACAGCCCCACCAGAGAACATGAATGAAAAACTGACACAACAATTTTATTAAAAAATACATTTTCATACTTTATTTCTCATAAATTTATTTTGCCTTTTTGTTGGGATGGTGTCATAATTCCAAAAAAAAAATTCCAAATTTACAAAAAATCCAAAAAATAAATTCCAAAAAAAAATCCAAAAAATATTTCCATAACTTTAGCGAGCAAGAATTTTAGAGTTTGTTACAAAATCAGTTTGACTCTACAATTTGTATACAAATCATACTTTAATTATCAATTTGATGTAAATTTCCGTTACATGTTCTATTTCCCACTCCCCTTTCAACTTTTTGTTTCGTTTCAATAATTTTAAATATATGTATACTGATAGTCGTATGTTACTGATCGAATTCTTTTAGAAAATTTCATACTAAAAATCTTTAATTTGTTTAGATGGCCTGGCTTATCTTCTATATGTATTCTGGATTCAAAGCTTTCCAAGAAAATTGTCTAAGAAAATAGTTTTAGTTTTTTCCTTCCTTAAGAACACAAAAAAAAAAAAACCTAGAGGAATACTAAAACATATAGGAATATGGATATATAGATGTAATATTAAATCCTCCGGGTGTTTTGTGTGAGATACCTACTCACAAAAACCACCTTATTTCGTAGGTAAAAATAATGGGATGAGCATTGAAGTCTAGTGCGGTTTAAGTATATATGTAGGTTCTATTAATGTATTTTAGTGTTGTTTTGGAATTATTTAAAAACGAAACATAATTGATTTTAGTTCGATTAAACAATGTCATTACATAACAACCTGCAAAATATGCTATACACAATTTTGACAAATGTTGTAGTTGTAAGAGATATATATATACCTTTAAGGGATTTTATAAAATAATTATATATAGCTAATAATCGAAAAATATATGTAAATGTGTATGTTCTATGCATATATATATATATATATATGTGTTTATATAATAAAATATAATTATATATATCCAGAGAAATATAATAAATTTAAATATACATATATATATAAAATTAACATAATATAAAAAGGCTTAAAAACTAATTAACAAAATAATTTAAATTTATTAGTATACAAATGTGTATATATATAAATTTTTTTTTTTTAAAATAAAAATTTTCAATAAATTGTTTTTTTTCTGTTTTTTAAAAGCAAAAATAATTTTTTTATATTTATTTGACTTTCTATTTATTATTCACGCATATGGGTAAGAAAGAAAGTTTTTACAAAGAACAGTATCACGTACAGTATAAAAATTTTTGTCGCCCCTTCAAATAAAAAGTTTGGAACTGGATTGAACTTGAACACTATTAACATGTATATATATATATATATTACAGCATTCGTGTTTTTAAATTTGTTTGCGAACCTCTTACACTATACACAAACTTTATTTTGTACCGATGTTGCCAATTAAAGTTAACTACAATATTTCAGATACTCAGTTTTATTATACATTAAGTTATTCTTATATTGAAAAAAGTAAGTGATGAAAAAAACCAAGGGTTTTTAAAAAAGCACATTTTCAAAGTTATATATTATTTCATACTGAATTTAGGGGGAAAATATTATATTAAAATAATTGATAATATGTATTATAATTTAGTTACTTCATCAATAATTTATAATTAATTGTGAATTAATTGTGAATAGTGAAATCAATACTGAGAATATAATCCCAACGTACTGAAGAAAACTTTTTAAGCCTCAATGTCTACGTTTAATTTTGGAAATATATACTACTGGTGACTAAATTAAATATCTTTAATTTTTAAGTTCTAATAGCTTTTCAAAGGGGAAGGTTGCTTTTTTTAACTAAGCAAAGTTATGGTGATTCTTATGGATTTAACCCCAAATCTCCTTGTCCAAAATTTTCAGGTTCTAGGAATTAAATTGTGACTTCTACAAAAATTTGGGATTTTTCTTAAATATTTATTATTTAAGCACAAATTGTTAAAACTAAGAAACCCCTTTTAAATTTAAGAAAAACCTTTAACATATGTTAAAATATAGTATTGAAGCTTTAAATTTTGTATATCAGTAAAAAAAAATGTTGACATGGCTTACAACTCCTAAATAGGAAGCGTTACAAAAAAATTAAAAAATTTTAACCTACTACTATTGATTTCTAAGGATCTAACTTCCACCAGCTTGAGCCGAACGGACGATATGTAGGAGCAAAATTTTTTCTAAAATTGAGTTTTGCATAATGGGTAAATTTTAGTACGGTATGGCAACCCTATATGTCTGACTTTGGGGGGCTGTAGCTCCGTATCTTCCAAATTAATAAAGATAGTAACTAAAAGATAGTAAATATAGAAGCTTTAAATTTGGTATAACGGTTTTCTTTCATATTTCCTTCGTGTCCTCGAAATTAAGGATTTATTAGAGTGGCGATTCAGGTACCTTCTAAGAAATCTCAACACTAAATAGCTTATCTTCGAAATTAATAAAAATTGTAACTTAAAATAAAGATAAAACCTTCAAATTTGGTAGCAGGTTTTTTTTTTCCTCATGTTCCTGAAATATGGGAACAATTAGAGTGGTGGTTTGGGTATCTCCCACGCACCTCCCAATATCTAACAAGCATATCTCCAAAATTATAAAAGATAGAAGCTTTAAATTTGATACACGAGTGTTCTGTCTTGTTTCCATTACGTTTCTAACATAGGTGATTAATTGGAGTCGTGGTGCAGGTGCCTTCCACACTCTTAAAATGATTTATCAAACATATCTTCGAAATTAATAACGAAAGAAACCTGAAATGTGGAACACGAATGTTCTTTCCTAATTGCTTTCTTATTTAACACTTTTATATTTTAAAAAGGTTTAAAAGGTAATTATATTTTAATATAAAAAATATTATGTATAATATTTTAGAAATTAAAAATTGAAATATTTTTTTAACAAACTACTAAATTTATTTTTTTTAATTTTTATTTTTTCAGATATTTTATTAAAATTTGACCAATTTTACCATATAATTAAGAAATTGCCTACGATACTTAGATTTTGTTCAAAGGTACTTGCTGCATGTATGAAAAGTTCTAAGTTTCTCGTTGTATTTTAGAAATACATTTATTGCATGTCTTCCATTTATAAGCTTTTCTAATAGGTACATATACTAGAAATTTAAATTATTTTCAATTAGAATTACTCAATTTTTGTGACAAAAACCTAATCAAAGCATTAATATTTTTAGTTCCTTTTAGTTTACATTAAAAACCATTAAAATTATATAAACTATATTTTAAAAAATGAATTTTTCTTTCGAATAACTTTGAGATTTAATGAAAATTAGAATCATATATAACAGGAGAATTATGTTTGTATTACTTCTTTAAAACAGAAGTGCTCAAAATTCCTTATCATAAAAAAGATGATATCATATAAAAAATGAGAACCAACCAATTCTAATCCCAAAATTTCAATCTTAAATTAATCTTTTCCATACTTATAAATCAAAACTTAATACATACATATAAATAAAAAAAAAAATCACATTTTGGTTTATCTACAAAGCTACATCAAGGAATTAAATTATAAAATCCCTTAACAAACAATCAAAAACTTTTAATGAACAATCAACTAAAAATTGATATGATTATTTTGTTCCACTACTTTTGCAAATTAATTATTAATTTACATCTTATTACTTTTTAATAACTAATGTTTGATAAAATGAAATATATTTTAATCTGTATAGCCTGTCATGAGGGTTAATACTCTCTCTTATGGCATTACAAATTAAAATAAATAATTAGACCTGGATCTAAAATTAAATCAAACCAGAATTTTTCAAATTAAAAGAATTAAACTATTAAAAATTTAATAATCTATCTATATATATAACAGCGAAAGTTTGTTTGTTTGTATGTAGCAAGTAGACTCCTAAACTGCCCAGCCGATTTTCATGAAAATTTGTATATAGAGGTTTTTGGGTGCGGAAAGAAATCGTGACCCAAAAAATTTACTCTAACGGACCGCCAAGGTGGGGCGTGGTCAAATTTTGTATACGTGATACTCCTTGAGAATTGAGTTGACACTATTAACAGTTTTGGAATTTGTTAACCCATGTCGGGCCGGCGGTCAAAAAAAAATTTGGGTTCAAATTTTGTCCGATTTTACGTAACACTGTTTTGGCCAAAAAGAAAGACTCAAAAAAAATTTTGTTCAGTTCCAATAACCCATTGCGGCCCAACAGCCTTTTCTAGGTTTTTTCAATACTTTACTCTAAATTAGAAACGGTTCGACCGATTTTCTTCAAATTTTGTATACGTGCTTCACTGTGAGAATTGAGTTAACACTATTAACAGATTTGGAATTTGTTAACCCATGTCGGCCCGACGGTTGGTCAAAATAATTTTGGAAGCTAATATTGTTAAAATTTGTGAAGTACTGCTTTAGCTAAAAAAAAAGCCTCAAAAAAATTTTGTTGAGTTCCATTAACCCATTGCGGCACAACAGCTTTTTATAAATTTTTTGGTTACTTTACTCTAAATTAGAAACGGTTTGACCGGTTTTCTTCAAATTTTGTATATTTTTTTTTTTTTTTTTTTTTTTTTTAAGCGTTAACTGTTCAACTGTTAGGCTAATAAGCCTGTCTATACCAAGGTACATGTTGAAACAGGGGGTCATATTATATTCGTATTATTAGATTTGTTCTTATTGAATTCCACATACAATTATTTATAAAATGCAATTACAAAATTGAGAACGTTTTATACAATTCAATCAAATTTTACACACATGCAGCAATTACTTCTCTTCAGGGTTATTAATTTTGACGTTACTGCATTTACTGATGAATGATTTAGTAGCTTATAAGTGTTCCGTTTTGAGAATGGAGTTAACTCTTTTAACAGACTTGGAATTTGTTAACCAATGCCGGCCCGACGATTGTCAAAAAAAAAATTTGGAAGCACATTACGTACAATTTTGCGCAATACTGCTTTACCCAAAGAGAAAGTTTAGTTCCGTTAACCCATTGCGACACAGTGAGTTTTTATAGATTTTTGCGTTACTTAACTCTAAATTAGAAACGGTTTGAGCAGTCTTCAAATTTTATATGCTTGAAGCTACTTGAAATGGAGTTGAGTATGTTAACAGGCTTGGTGTTTGGTAACACATGTCGGTCTTACGATTGGTCAAAAAAATTTTTGGAAGTAATTTTGGAAAGTAGTTTGTACTGCTTTGAATTACAGACGTTTCAAAAATTACTAGAATAATCCTAGAAAAATCGTTTTAAAAAAATTACTTTCATTTATTTTAAAATTTACACCGTGTGCAATTTTTTGGTTAACTTTTTGCAGTAACATCAACTTCAATTAAACCTCCATGGAGAGGCGCAGCAACGCTCACCGGGTATTAGCTAGTGTATTATATAATAACATATTTCTTTAATAAAACAAATTTTTATTTTCCATTTATATATATGTATTTGTTTTTAATAAATTCTTTTAAATTACAGACCCTACCCCAACACTAAGCCCCAACAATACTAAAGAAAAGAGAAAAAATATCTAATTAAAATAGATAAAAAATAAGAAACTATGTAATATTTAATTTAAATTCTTATTAAACAAATAAGAAATTATTTCTAAAGAGAAAAAATAGGGGAAGCCCTCCCCCACTTCATTAAAAAAATAGGAAACTACTTCTTTTTTTATTGATAATTAGGAACGTGGCATTTAATATTAAAAACAAAAAGAAAAAATCAAAAAATTCCAATTAAAAACTAAAAATTGAATTTTAAAATTTTATTTTATACCAGGCAAACATAGTCGAATAGCAAGGATTTATTCCTTAAAATTATATTATTAAATTATTTAAATTTGTCTTGGCTTAATTTAGTTCCTAAAATTTTGGTAGATGTCACTTATAATTTAAAATTAAATTAAGTAGGCACTTTTAATAAAAGAATTAGCCAAAAATTATAGGGCTTAGACCTTTTTAAACAATTAAAGGAGGTATTAATTAGCAGTTTTACATGACTGTACTACAATACATTAAAAGAAAAAAATACATATTTTTTAATATAATAACATATTTCTTTAATAAAACAAATTTTTATTTTCCGTTTATATATATGTATTTGTTTTTAATAAATTCTTTTAAATTACAGACCCCACCCCAACACTAAGCCCCAACAATACTAAAGAAAAGAGAAAAAATATCTAATTAAAATAGATAAAAAATAAGAAATTATGTAACATTTAATTTAAATTCTTATTAAACAAATAAGAAATTATTTCTAAAGAGAAAAAATAGGGGAAGCCCTCCCCCACTTCATTAAAAAAAAGGAAACTACTTCTTTTTTTATTGATAATTAGGAACGTGGCATTTAATATTAAAAACAAAAAGAAAAAATCAAAAAATTCCAATTAAAAACTAAAAATTGAATTTTAAAATTTTATTTTATACCAGGCAAACATAGTCGAATAGCAAGGATTTATTCCTTAAAATTATATAATTAAATTGTTTAAATTTGTCTTGGCTTAATTTAGTTCCTAAAATTTTGGTAGATGTCACTTATAATTTAAAATTAAATTAAGTAGGCACTTTTACTAAAAGAATTAGCCAAAAATTATAGGGCTTAGACCTTTTTAAACAATTAAAGGAGGTATTAATTAGCAGTTTTACATGACTGTACTACAATGCATTAAAAGAAAAAAATACATATTTTTTTAATATAATAACATGTTTCTTTAATAAAACAAATTTTTATTTTCCATTTATATATATGTATTTGTTTTTAATAAATTCTTTTAAATTACAGACCCCACCCCAACACTAAGCCCCAACAATACTAAAGAAAAGAGAAAAAATATCTAATTAAAATAGATAAAAAATAAGAAATTATGTAACATTTAATTTAAATTCTTATTAAACAAATAAGAAATTATTTCTAAAGAGAAAAAATAGGGGAAGCCCTCCCCCACTTCATTAAAAAAATAGGAAACTACTTCTTTTTTTATTGATAATTAGGAACGTGGCATTTAATATTAAAAACAAAAAGAAAAAATCAAAAAATTCCAATTAAAAACTAAAAATTGAATTTTAAAATTTTATTTTATACCAGGCAAACATAGTCGAATAGCAAGGATTTATTCCTTAAAATTATATAATTAAATTGTTTAAATTTGTCTTGGCTTAATTTAGTTCCTAAAATTTTGGTAGATGTCACTTATAATTTAAAATTAAATTAAGTAGGCACTTTTACTATTTAAACTTCACTTTTACTATTTTACTTAGAATTAGCCAAAAATTATAGGGCTTAGACCTTTTTAAACAATTAAAGGAGGTATTAATTAGCAGTTTTACATGACTGTACTACAATACATTAAAAGAAAAAAATACATATTTTTTAATATAATAACATGTTTCTTTAATAAAAGAAATTTTTATTTTCCATTTATATATATGTATTTGTTTTTAATAAATTCTTTTAAATTACAGACCCCACCCCAACACTAAGCCCCAACAATACTAAAGAAAAGAGAAAAAATATCTAATTAAAATAGATAAAAAATAAGAAATTATGTAACATTTAATTTAAATTCTTATTAAACAAATAAGAAATTATTTCTAAAGAGAAAAAATAGGGGAAGCCCTCCCCCACTTCATTAAAAAAATAGGAAACTACTTCTTTTTTTATTGATAATTAGGAACGTGGCATTTAATATTAAAAACAAAAAGAAAAAATCAAAAAATTCCAATTAAAAACTAAAAATTTAATTTTAAAATTTTATTTTATACCAGGCAAACATAGTCGAATAGCAAGGATTTATTCCTTAAAATTATATAATTAAATTGTTTAAATTTGTCTTGGCTTAATTTAGTTCCTAAAATTTTGGTAGATGTCACTTATAATTTAAAATTAAATTAAGTAGGCACTTTTACTAAAAGAATTAGCCAAAAATTATAGGGCTTAGACCTTTTTAAACAATTAAAGGAGGTATTAATTAGCAGTTTTACATGACTGTACTACAATACATTAAAAGAAAAAAATACATATTTTTTAATATAATAACATATTTCTTTAATAAAACAAATTTTTATTTTCCATTTATATATATGTATTTGTTTTTAATAAATTCTTTTAAATTACAGACCCCACCCCAACACTAAGCCCCAACAATACTAAAGAAAAGAGAAAAAATATCTAATTAAAATAGATAAAAAATAAGAAATTATGTAATATTTAATTTAAATTCTTATTAAACAAATAAGAAATTATTTCTAAAGAGAAAAAATAGGGGAAGCCCCCCCCACTTCATTAAAAAAATAGGAAACTACTTCTTTTTTTATTGATAATTAGGAACGTGGCATTTAATATTAAAAACAAAAAGAAAAAATCAAAAAATTCCAATTAAAAACTAAAAATTGAATTTTTAAATTTTATTTTATACCAGGCAAACATAGTCGAATAGCAAGGATTTATTCCTTAAAATTATATAATTAAATTTTTTAAATTTGTCTTGGCTAATTTAGTTCCTAAAATTTTGGTAGATGTCACTTATAATTTAAAATTAAATTAAGTAGGCACTTTTAATAAAAGAATTAGCCAAAAATTATAGGGTTTAGACCTTTTTAAACAATTAAAGGAGGTATTAATTAGCAGTTTCACATGACTGTACTACAATACATTAAAAGAAAAAAATACATATTTTTTAATATAATAACATGTTTCTTTAATAAAACAAATTTTTATTTTCCATTTATATATATGTATTTGTTTTTAATAAATTCTTTTAAATTACAGACCCCACCCCAACATTAAGCCCCAACAATACTAAAGAAAAGAGAAAAAATATCTAATTAAAATAGATAAAAAATAAGAAATTATGTAATATTTAATTTAAATTCTTATTAAACAAATAAGAAATTATTTCTAAAGAGAAAAAATAGGCGAAGCCCTCCCCCACTTCATTAAAAAAATAGGAAACTACTTCTTTTTATACCCTACACCTATAGAATAGGTAAAGGGGTATATTATCTTTGGTATGGTGTTTGTAACCACCTAAAGGAAGCGAGCTAGATATGGAAAAGTATATATATTTGTGATCAGCGTGACCGCCTGAGTCGATATAGCCATATCCGTCCGTCCGTCCGTCCGTCCGTCCGTAGGCACGATAACTCAAAAAATAATGGAGCTATCTTGATGAAATTTTAACTGTAGGTTACTAGGACTGAAAGTACGGCGGGGATTGCATACGGACGAAATCGGTTCGGATTCTGGACCTTTTAATCGATCGAAGGGCTAACGAACATATATAAAAAATTACGATAACTCAACAACTAGTGACGCTTTCTTCATCAAATTTGTGCTGTAGGTTACTAGTAATGAAACTACTTCGGGGATTCCGTAAGGTCGGGATTGGACCATGCGTTCGGAACCTAGAACTTTTTGATCGAATTTAGGCCAAACGAGCATAATTCCGAAACCAATGAAGATAGAACCTCCAAATTTGGTATCAGGGTGTCCCTTCCTATCTCCTAAGTGTCTTGGGAATTCGGGTCCCATTGGAGTACTGGGTCGGGGACCAGCCACACATTTCCGAAGACCTTAAAGCATATCTTTAAAATTAATAAAGATAACAACTTCAAAAAATGTAGAAGCTTCCAATTTGCCACAAGGGTGTTCTTTACTCTCTCTTGCGTGTTCCCTTAATTTGGGATCAATTGGAGTGGTGGTTCAGTACCCCTCTCAGACCTCCCAAGTTTTAAAAGCTTATAATCGAAATTACTAAAAATAGTTACTTAAAATTAAGATAGACCGTTTAAATTGTGTACAAGGGTTAACTAGTACTATAAGTAAAGCGCGGGCTGTATAAGGGCGAAATCAGCCCATGGGTTCGGATTCTGGACCTTTTAGTCGGTGTCAGGGATAACGAACATATATTAAAAATCACGATAACTCAACAACTAATGAGGCTATCTTCATGAAATTTGTGCTGTAGGTTATTGGTAATGAAACTACGGCGGTGACTACGTACGGTGAGGATTGGACGATGGGTTCGGAACTGAGAACTTTTTGATCGAATTTAGGCCAAACTAGCGTAATTCCGAAACCAATGAAGATATAACCTCCAAATTTGGTATCATGGTGTCCCTTCCTATTGCGTAAGTGTCTTTGAAATTTGGGCCCCATTGGAGTAGTGGATCGGGGACCAGGCACTCAGTTTCGAGGACCTTAAAGCATATTTTCGAAATAATTAGAAATAGTAACTTGAAACAAATCTAGAAGCTTCAAATTTGGCCCAGGGTGTTTTTTACTATTTCTTCCGTGCCCCCTAATTTGGGATCATTTGGAGTGGTGGTTCAGGACCTCTCTTAGACCCCCAAATGTGTAAAAGCTTATCATCGAAATTAATAAAACTAGTAACTTAAAATTAAGATAGAACGTTCCAATTGTATACAAGGGTTAACTAGTATTGAAAGTATGACGGGACTGCATATGGGCGAAATCGTACCATGGTTTGGGTTTCTGGAACGCTTGACAAGTTCATGGACTAACAAACATATATCTTAAAACACCATAACTCAAAAAATAATGCCGGTATTTTGATGAAATTTAAACTCTAGGTTACTAGTAATGAAAGTACCATGGGAATTGGTTCTGGTCTAGTTTTATTTGTAAGCCAAAGAATATATTTCCTATGTCCTATGTGTCTCCGAAATCTAGACATAATTGTAGTGGTTCAGCTATGTTCAAAGGTACTTGCTGCATTTATTTAAAATTTATTTGAATATTTAAATGAATTATATGAAAAGGTCTAAATTTGTAATTGTATTTTAGAAATACATTTATTGCATATTTTGCGTTTGTAAGCTTTTCTATTAGGTATATAAACTAACCATTTAAAATAATTGCAATTTTTAAAAATTTGGATTATTAAATATATTATGCTTTGATTATCTTTTTATCACAAAATTTAATAATTAGAATTTTTTCATTTTGTAATTGAATTGGAATAAATATATTTTCATTTATTTCAAGTTTGTTTGTTTTTTAATATTTTTAAATAGATAAATTAGTAAGAATTTGTAATATTTTTTAATAGATAGGGTAATTAGAAAATGTTTTTAGTATTATACAGTTAATTTGGTTAGCTATGTCTTACGATCAAATTTATAACAGCTTTTATGGTGTTAAAACGACTTATGGATATGTCCTTTGATTTGAACCAAATAGGTGTAGGGTATTTCTAAGTTGGTTGCACCGACTGACTGTTTCTTAACTTGTTTTATTGATAATTAGGAACGTGGCATTTAATATTAAAAACAAAAAGAAAAAATCAAAAAATTCCAATTAAAAACTAAAAATTGAATTTTAAAATTTTATTTTATACCAGGCAAACATAGTCGAATAGCAAGGATTTATTCCTTAAAATTATATAATTAAATTGTTTAAATTTGTCTTGGCTTAATTTAGTTCCTAAAATTTTGGTAGATGTCACTTATAATTTAAAATTAAATTAAGTAGGCACTTTTACTAAAAGAATTAGCCAAAAATTATAGGGCTTAGACCTTTTTAAACAATTAAAGGAGGTATTAATTAGCAGTTTTACATGACTGTACTACAATACATTAAAAGAAAAAAATACATATTTTTTAATATAATAACATATTTCTTTAATAAAACAAATTTTTATTTTCCATTTATATATATGTATTTGTTTTTAATAAATTCTTTTAAATTACAGACCCCACCCCAACACTAAGCCCCAACAATACTAAAGAAAAGAGAAAAAATATCTAATTAAAATAGATAAAAAATAAGAAATTATATGTAATATTTAATTTAAATTCTTATTAAACAAATAAGAAATTATTTCTAAAGAGAAAAAATAGGGGAAGCCCTCCCCCATTTCATTAAAAAAATAGGAAACTACTTCTTTTTTTATTGATAATTAGGAACGTGGCATTTAATATTAAAAACAAAAAGAAAAAATCAAAAAATTCCAATTAAAAACTAAAAATTGAATTTTAAAATTTTATTTTATACCAGGCAAACATAGTCGAATAGCAAGGATTTATTCCTTAAAATTATATAACTAAATTGTTTAAATTTGTCTTGGCTTAATTTAGTTCTACAAATTTTGGTAGATGTCACTTATAATTTAAAATTAAATTAAGTAGGCACTTTTACTAAAAGAATTAGCCAAAAATTATAGGGCTTAGACCTTTTTAAACAATTAAAGGAGGTATTAATTAGCAGTTTTACATGACTGTACTACAATACATTAAAAGAAAAAAATACATATTTTTTAATATAATAACATGTTTCTTTAATAAAACAAATTTTTATTTTCCATTTATATATATGTATTTGTTTTTAATAAATTCTTTTAAATTACAGACCCCACCCCAACACTAAGCCCTAACAATACTAAAGAAAAGAGAAAAAATATCTAATTAAAATAGATAAAAAATAAGAAATTATGTAATATTTAATTTAAATTCTTATTAAACAAATAAGAAATTATTTCTAAAGAGAAAAAATAGGGGAAGCCCTCCCCCACTTCATTAAAAAAATAGGAAACTGCTTCTTTTTTTTTCTACTTCTAATTTTTATTTTCCATTTATATATATGTATTTGTTTTTAATAAATTCTTTTAAATTACAGACCCCACCCCAACACTAAGCCCCAACAATACTAAAGAAAAGAGAAAAAATATCTAATTAAAATAGATAAAAAATAAGAAACTATGTAATATTTAATTTAAATTCTTATTAAACAAATAAGAAATTATTTCTAAAGAGAAAAAATAGGGGAAGCCCTCCCCCACTTCATTAAAAAAATAGGAAACTACTTCTTTTTTTATTGATAATTAGGAACGTGGCATTTAATATTAAAAACAAAAAGAAAAAATCAAAAAATTCCAATTAAAAACTAAAAATTGAATTTTAAAATTTTATTTTATACCAGGCAAACATAGTCGAATAGCAAGGATTTATTCCTTAAAATTATATAATTAAATTGTTTAAATTTGTCTTGGCTTAATTTAGTTCCTAAAATTTTGGTAGATGTCACTTATAATTTAAAATTAAATTAAGTAGGCACTTTTAATAAAAGAATTAGCCAAAAATTATAGGGCTTAGACCTTTTTACACAATTAAAGGAGGTATTAATTAGCAGTTTTACATGACTGTACTACAATACATTAAAAGAAAAAAATACATATTTTTTAATATAATAACATATTTCTTTAATAAAACAAATTTTTATTTTCCATTTATATATATGTATTTGTTTTTAATAAATTCTTTTAAATTACAGACCCCACCCCGACACTAAGCCCCAACAATACTAAAGAAAAGAGAAAAAATATCTAATTAAAATAGATAAAAAATAAGAAACTATGTAATATTTAATTTAAATTCTTATTAAACAAATAAGAAATTATTTCTAAAGAGAAAAAATAGGGGAAGCCCTTCCCCACTTCATTAAAAAAATAGGAAACTACTTATTTTTTTATTGATAATTAGGAACGTGGCATTTAATATTAAAAACAAAAAGAAAAAATCAAAAAATTCCAATTAAAAACTAAAAATTGAATTTTAAAATTTTATTTTATACCAGGCAAACATAGTCGAATAGCAAGGATTTATTCCTTAAAATTATATAATTAAATTGTTTAAATTTGTCTTGGCTTAATTTAGTTCCAAAAATTTTGGTAGATGTCACTTATAATTTAAAATTAAATTAAGTAGGCACTTTTAATAAAAGAATTAGCCAAAAATTATAGGGCTTAGACCTTTTTAAACAATTAAAGGAGGTATTAATTAGCAGACTTGGGTAAATTACAATTACAAAGATTTCAATTACAATTACTTGTAATTTTAATTATAATTTTTTCAATTACAAATTAAATGTAATTGTAATTGAAATATTTCCATTACAATTACATATAATTGTAATTTGAAAATTTTCAATTACAATTACATTTAATTTGTAATTGAAGTCTTTCCATTACAATTATATGTAATTGTAATGGAAATATTTCAATTACAATTACATATAATGAAAAAAAGTAATTGAAAGAAAAATAATTCGCTAGAAAACTATAATGAATTATTTTTGGTAATAATAGCAATCAAAATATACGTTTAGCTATCGATTATACTACTTCTTTTAATATTAAAATAAATCTATCTTAACTACGTTAAATTAGTTATATCCATTATAAACAGTGGTGATCATAGAAATTGCCAATCTTTGTATATTTTTTTCTTTCTGAGGTTTAGAACAAGCTAAAAATTCTCCTCCCTAAAGTAAAAAACCAATAGGCATAAATATTTCGAAATTATAAAAAATATATTACAATGTTCATTAAAAAATCCTGTTGTGACACGATGGAATTCGATGGAATACACGATTGTGTCCAACAAATTTTAAACAAGTGAGGAAAAAAACCAAGGGTTTTTAAAAAGCACATTTTCAAAATTATATAGGGTTTGTTACTGAGTATTTTATTAGTTATTTTTATAAAAATTTTAAAAAAATTAATGATAATCGCATAAATAAATATTACTCTGTTGAGCCTTATACAGGAAACCTGTTAATAAGTGCGAAATATAATGTTGGAGCTTCAATGTTAACATTTAATTTTGGAAAAACTTACACTGGTGAATAAGTTTAAAAATCATAAAAGTTTTAATTTTTAAGACCTCTACTAGCCATTCAATAGGAAATCAATCGAGAACTCCACCAAAATTTGCAATTTTATCTAGAATTTTATTATCTAAGCAAAAATGGTTAAACCTAAGAGACAATTTCTTCAATTTAAAGAAATCGTTTCAAACATAAGAAAAACCTTTAACGTATGTTGAAATGTAATGATGCAGCTGTAAATTTTGTACATTTGTAAAAAAAAATTTGAACAGGTATTCAAGTTAATTTTATGACCCTAGCTTGAACCGTTTAAAAGATATGTGGGATCAAAAATTTTCCAAAAAATTAGTTTTGCTTAATGGTAAATTTTAGTACCGTATGGCAACCGTAAATTTGCATTAAAAAATTTATAAAGTTTATAAAACCAGCTATCTTTTGCCGTATTCAGATTGAAAATACACTTAACAAAACTCTGGTTATAATATTTTAAAAATAGGGCTTGTTAAAATTTTGGGGCTATAGCTCTTTTAAGAAATAATTTTTTTTTTTAATATCTCCCCTTGGTTAAAATTTCTTTACTCTATTTCAAACGGTGTAAAAGTTTTGTAAACATAAGGACGGACGGACGGACGGACAGAATGAAGCTATATAGGCACATTTTTACAAAATTTTTTGAAAATGTGCTAAAAAAGAAAATGTTTTAAATGAACTTTGTAAGGAATTTACTGCAACAGATTTTATGACTCCTTTTGCAGAAATTCTGAATTTTTTACAAGGAGAATAAGGTTTTTATTATAGGATGTTAATACCATCATTAGCAGCATTAAAGGTTAAAACAGATAAAATTACCAACAATAATGAACTAAGATATATGAACTTAGGTAATGTTTTGGCTAATATGCAGCAAAGTCTGGTAGAAAGATTTAATGCTTTTTTTTACCTAACGGAAATAATTAATTATTTCTAACGGGAGAACCGCACGAAGAAATTGTTGCTGCTATGTCGTATCCCAATATAAAACTAAATTGGTTTAAAGTTCTGGCTCCATTCTTTTCTGGTACTAGAAAAGATATAGAAGACATATTTATTGAATATTGTACCAGATATCAATTATATTCAATTGAAAATAATGATACCAATTCTTCAAATAAATATATAATCGATATATTTGATTTCGGTGAAGATAATTCGAAGGTTTGTAGATTTTGGAAAAATGTAATTTTTGTAGTTTAAAAACCTATCATTCAAAATACTTATATTGATGCCAATTCCTTAGAATTTAAATTGAAAAATTAATGGAGGAATATTTGGGCGATCAAATACTCCTTTAGCATCTTCTACTCCAGTCGAAAGACTGTTTTATTTTTCTGACATAGTATCAACTCCTCGACATCAAAATTTAAATTACTTAAATTTTGAAAAGTTAGTTTTATTGAAAGCTAACAAAAATTATTGTTAATATTTAATTTTATATTGTTATTTAAAAAAAAAAAATTTAAAATACATTTATATACAATTGGTTAAGAAAAAATTTTTTTCTGTATTGTTACCATGTTAAGTAATTGAATAATAATATATATTAATCTCATTTAACTTTTCTAAAATTACTTTCTCTCAATTAATTTTTGTCCATTACATGTAATTGTAATTGAATTTCTTCCATTACAAATTACATTTAATAGTAATTGAGAAATTTCAATTACATATTATATGTAATTGTAATGGCAAGACTTCAATTACAAATTAAATGTAATTGTAATTAATAATTTTCAAATTACAATTATATGTAATTGTAATTGTTTAGGGTTCAATTACAATTACTTTTAAATGTAATTTGAGGTGTAATTAATTACAAAATGTGAATTAATTAGTTCCAAGTCTGTTAATTAGCAGTTTTACATGACTGTACTACAATACATTAAAAGAAAAAAATACATATTTTTTAATATAATAACATATTTCTTTAATAAAACAAATTTTTATTTTCCATTTATATATATGTATTTGTTTTTAATAAATTCTTTTAAATTACAGACCCCACCCCGACACTAAGCCCCAACAATACTAAAGAAAAGAGAAAAAATATCTAATTAAAATAGATAAAAAATAAGAAACTATGTAATATTTAATTTAAATTCTTATTAAACAAATAAGAAATTATTTCTAAAGAGAAAAAATAGGGGAAGCCCTCCCCCACTTCATTAAAAAAATAGGAAACTACTTATTTTTTTATTGATAATTAGGAACGTGGCATTTAATATTAAAAACAAAAAGAAAAAATCAAAAAATTCCAATTAAAAACTAAAAATTGAATTTTAAAATTTTATTTTATACCAGGCAAACATAGTCGAATAGCAAGGATTTATTCCTTAAAATTATATAATTAAATTGTTTAAATTTGTCTTGGCTTAATTTAGTTCCTAAAATTTTGGTAGATGTCACTTATAATTTAAAATTAAATTAAGTAGGCACTTTTAATAAAAGAATTAGCCAAAAATTATAGGGCTTAGACCTTTTTAAACAATTAAAGGAGGTATTAATTAGCAGTTTTACATGACTGTACTACAATACATTAAAAGAAAAAAATACATATTTTTTAATATAATAACATATTTCTTTAATAAAACAAATTTTTATTTTCCATTTATATATATGTATTTATTTTTAATAAATTCTTTTAAATTACAGACCCCACCCCGACACTAAGCCCCAACAATACTAAAGAAAAGAGAAAAAATATCTAATTAAAATAGATAAAAAATAAGAAACTATGTAATATTTAATTTAAATTCTTATTAAACAAATAAGAAATTATTTCTAAAGAGAAAAAATAGGGGAAGCCCTCCCCCACTTCATTAAAAAAATAGGAAACTACTTATTTTTTTATTGATAATTAGGAACGTGGCATTTAATATTAAAAACAAAAAGAAAAAATCAAAAAATTCCAATTAAAAACTAAAAATTGAATTTTAAAATTTTATTTTATACCAGGCAAACATAGTCGAATAGCAAGGATTTATTCCTTAAAATTATATAATTAAATTGTTTAAATTTGTCTTGGCTTAATTTAGTTCCTAAAATTTTGGTAGATGTCACTTATAATTTAAAATTAAATTAAGTAGGCACTTTTAATAAAAGAATTAGCCAAAAATTATAGGGCTTAGACCTTTTTAAACAATTAAAGGAGGTATTAATTAGCAGTTTTACATGACTGTACTACAATACATTAAAAGAAAAAAATACATATTTTTTAATATAATAACATATTTCTTTAATGAAACAAATTTTTATTTTCCATTTATATATATGTATTTGTTTTTAATAAATTCTTTTAAATTACAGACCCCACCCCGACACTAAGCCCCAACAATACTAAAGAAAAGAGAAAAAATATCTAATTAAAATAGATAAAAAATAAGAAACTATGTAATATTTAATTTAAATTCTTATTAAACAAATAAGAAATTATTTCTAAAGAGAAAAAATAGGGGAAGCCCTCCCCCACTTCATTAAACAAATAGGAAACTACTTCTTTTTTTATTGATAATTAGGAACGTGGCATTTAATATTAAAAACAAAAAGAAAAAATCAAAAAATTGCAATTAAAAACTAAAAATTGAATTTTAAAATTTTATTTTATACCAGGCAAACATAGTCGAATAGCAAGGATTTATTCCTTAAAATTATATAATTAAATTGTTTAAATTTGTCTTGGCTTAATTTAGTTCCTAAAATTTTGGTAGATGTCACTTATAATTTAAAATTAAATTAAGTAGGCACTTTTACTAAAAGAATTAGCCAAAAATTATAGGGCTTAGACCTTTTTAAACAATTAAAGGAGGTATTAATTAGCAGTTTTACATGACTGTACTACAATACATTAAAAGAAAAAAATACATATTTTTTAATATAATAACATATTTCTTTAATAAAACAAATTTTTATTTTCCATTTATATATATGTATTTGTTTTTAATAAATTCTTTTAAATTACAGACCCCACCCCAACACTAAGCCCCAACAATACTAAAGAAAAGAGAAAAAATATCTAATTAAAATAGATAAAAAATAAGAAACTATGTAATATTTAATTTAAATTCTTATTAAACAAATAAGAAATTATTTCTAAAGAGAAAAAATAGGGGAAGCCCTCCCCCACTTCATTAAAAAAATAGGAAACTACTTATTTTTTTATTGATAATTAGGAACGTGGCATTTAATATTAAAAACAAAAAGAAAAAATCAAAAAATTCCAATTAAAAACTAAAAATTGAATTTTAAAATTTTATTTTATACCAGGCAAACATAGTCGAATAGCAAGGATTTATTCCTTAAAATTATATAATTAAATTGTTTAAATTTGTCTTGGCTTTATTTAGTTCCTAAAATTTTGGTAGATGTCACTTATAATTTAAAATTAAATTAAGTAGGCACTTTTACTAAAAGAATTAGCCAAAAATTATAGGGCTTAGACCTTTTTAAACAATTAAAGGAGGTATTAATTAGCAGTTTTACATGACTGTACTACAATACATTAAAAGAAAAAAATACATATTTTTTAATATAATAAAATATTTCTTTAATAAAACAAATTTTTATTTTCCATTTATATATATGTATTTGTTTTTAATAAATTCTTTTAAATTACAGACCCCACCCCAACACTAAGCCCCAACAATACTAAAGAAAAGAGAAAAAATATATAATTAAAATAGATAAAAAATAAGAAACTATGTAATATTTAATTTAAATTCTTATTAAACAAATAAGAAATTATTTCTAAAGAGAAAAAATAGGGGAAGCCCTCCCCCACTTCATTAAAAAAATAGGAAACTACTTATTTTTTTATTGATAATTAGGAACGTGGCATTTAATATTAAAAACAAAAAGAAAAAATCAAAAAATTCCAATTAAAAACTAAAAATTGAATTTTAAAATTTTATTTTATACCAGGCAAACATTTTTTTTTTTTTTTTTTTTTTTTTTTTTTATTCTAAAACCACAAACTAGGAATATGATCCTATGTACTTAACGTAGTTGTGATTGAATGGAATAGGATAGGGATGGAAAAAATGAGGACAACGGGGAGTTAACTGGTAAATTCGTGAAGAATCCGTTAAGATTCTTCTTAAATTTGGGCAAATTATAAATATCAAAATTGCCAACTTTTGGAAATACAGAAGATGGTAATAGATTCCACATTTTTGCAGTTCTAACAACAAACGAATTACTATAACCAGTAGAGTACCACTTAGGAAGTTCCACATAGTAGGAATGCGCGTTTGCTGCCCCTCTGGTGGTACGTTGGAATTGTTTGAGAGGAGGCATCAGAGATTTTATTTCAACTGAACAAGTGTCATTACCTACAAGATATCTATAAAAAAGACAAAGAGCTCCAATATTACGACGTATATCAAGTGCAGATATAGTATTACTCACATTGGGGTCATTAATTAGACGAATGGCGCGTTTTTGAACTCTATCGAGAAAGTTTAAGGAACTTAATGAGGCGCCAGCCCAAATGTGTGAATTATATTCCATCTTAGGTCGTATATAAGCTTTATTGATTTTAGACAGGTCCCTTGAAGAGAAATACGACTTACACCTAAAGAGAAAACCCAAGCATTTGGCAGCATTTTTAGCTATATCAAAAATATGATCATTCCACATCATTTTTTGATTAAGCTGCATACCCAAAATGTTTAAGTTTTCTGATCGGTGCACGATTTCACCAAGAAACCTCAGACTAGGGTTATAATTGTTTCTTTTTAGCGTTATCTGACAGCATTGGGTTTTGGAAGAATTAAACTCCACTCTGTTTTTCGAACCCCAATTAGCGACTTTAACTAGATCGTCGTTAACCGAATTGGTCATAGACAGTCTAGCTGTGTCAACTGCGAAGGTTGTGGCATTTGACTTTCTCGGAAAATTGTAGGATGCCACCAGAGTGCTGTCATCGGCGAAACTGTGGATTGGATTGAGGGTAGAAGATAGAAGATCGTTGATAAAAATCAAAAAGAGTGTAGGTGCAAGGACGGATCCTTGTGGAACACCAGCATTTATTTGATATGTGTCAGACGTGTAGCCGTCGACCAAGACACGAATGCAACGATTCGAAAGATAGCCTTCAATCCATTTACATAGAGTTGAACCCAGACCTAGAGCTTGGCATTTTTTCAAAAGAGCCGCATGCCATACTCGATCGAAAGCTTTTGAAATATCCAGCGCAACAACAGTACACTCACCAGAGTAGTGGATACTGCTGTTAAGTTTACCGCTGAGGTATGTCATAAGATCGCCAGTAGATCGGTTGGATCTAAAACCGTATTGGCGATCATGTAAGATACCTCTTTCATCTAGATATTTCTTGAGCTTCCGGTTTATGATTGTTTCCATGACTTTAGAAATTATCGAAAGAATAGCAATAGGTCTATAGTTTGAGGGGTCGCTTTTGTCACCTTTTTTGGGAATTGGTGAAACATGAGCAGCCTTCCACTGACTGGGATAGATGCCAATCGAAAACGATAGATAGAAAAGGTTGCGCAGAGGTTTCGAAATAGAGAAGGCAGTATTTTTTAGAACCATAGCGGGGATACCATCAGGACCAGTCGACTTTTTATCATTCAGATTCTTCAGAACTTTCACTACAGCTCGGGTCCTGAAGTAAATTTTTCCAAATCTACAGGATCTATCTACTTCAGGAATTGTTGGTGGAAGTTGAGCTGTAGGAGGGAGTGTGGAATTTGCCGCAAAAAGTTTTGCAAACAGGTTAGCTTTACCAACCGAATCTGAAATGATATCGTCGTTTTTATCAATCAAAGGAGGGAATGAAGATTTACAAAAGTTCTGCTTAACGCTTTTTGCGAATGTCCAAAAAGAACGATTGCAGTTGGGTTGGTGGAGAGTTTTATGCTTCAACCTCTGGTTATGCAGAAACTTTTGTTGACTGATAATTTTTTTACACTCATTTCGAGCCACTTTATAACTTCCACGTGATGCCTCCGAATCATTAGCCTTGTAAAGCTTGAACTTTTCCTCTTTGTTCTTGATGGCCCTTTTGCAAATGTCATTAAACCATGATTTGGAATTTGGTTTCACTGATTTATACGATCTAGGTATAAACAATTTCATACCTAGCATTATAGTTTTACAAATGACATCAGCAAAAAGGTCAACATTCCTATGGCGAAAGTACATGGACCAGTCGAAGCCTTTTAAAAAACAGTTCAGGCCATCCCAGTTAGCCCGGTTGTAATGCCAGACTACTCTTTTCGGGATTACGCTCGTACTAGCCGTTGTACCTGTAGGGAATGTAGCTTTAACAAGGCAATGATCGGAGTTGCCAAGTGGAGAGTTAACAGAAATTGTGTATTTTTTTGGATTTGTGGTTAGAAAGAGGTCCAAAAGATGTTGATTATGGAAATTCTGGTCAGGAATCCTCGTTGGGTTCTTAACAAGTTGAGAAAGTTGGAAGAGATTGGAAAATAGTTCAACTTGCCTGCCTTCTGGGGAATTGTGACTGGAGTAATGGAGCCAGTTCTTGTTGTGAACATTGAAGTCACCAGCGATAACAACCTCAGCATCCGGGTGTTGTTCCAGGATTGAATTGATGTTATCGGATAGTTCCTCAATGACCATAGTTGATTCTGACTCACTTGCTTGGGGTGATCTGTATAAGAAACAGAAAAATATTGTAGACTTTTCAACACGGAGTTTGATCCATATGTAATGAAAAATATGGTTGGAGCCTTTTAGGTTGTGAAGAGTGTTGAAAGTTACATCAGAACGAATATATATAGCGACACCTCTATGGGGTATGAAATGTGAAACCAAAGAATAGCCGTTAATATTAAAATTAATATTATCGTCTTTTTTTTTTTTTTTTTTTTTTAAGCGCTAACTGTTCAACTGTTAGGCTAATAAGCCTGTCTATACCGTAGGTACATGTTGGAA